>MU006098.1:572665-867119 GCA_010093705.1 Patellaria atrata CBS 101060
GGTAATGCTCACAATGAGACAAGACGTACTGTATGGAAACAGCGTAACGAGTGAAGTCAAGTTCAAAACCGTAACATCCAAATCTATGGGTAAGATTGATGGTAAGAATAACTATGAAGAATCAAAATACATGCGTAAAGGAGCGTCCTTAAGTATTCCTTCTTCACAATCTTATTTTCCCTGACCAGCTGTGGTCAGTGGCTAACACCTCTGTCCACTTCTGGACACTGGCCATGTTTGGTCAGTATGGGTCACTGCCCAGTACCTCTTGCCAACACTGGGCACTGGCCATGTCACGTGACCTCAACTTCCGTCCTAGTTGTTCCGATCCGTCGCCTGGTGCTACCCCCACCAGTGATGCATCCCTATCACTTTATAGCCGTAACATTTATATTCTTCTAGTCTATAGTCGTTACATTTATATAAATTTCTCTTTTAAAAAAAATAATATTGATAATAAAATAATAAAAAATTAATTATATTATATATTTAAAGTTTAAAATTTAAAATCTATATTATTATTTAATTTCAATTATATTTAATATAAAGTATTTATAATTTAGAATAAAAATTTTATATATATTAATATAGATTTTTTATTAATTCTTTTATAAGTAATATATTATATATTAAGAAACTTTATCTATTTATATTTGCTAAACTCTATACCAACATGGTTTAAATGAACCCCCTTCTTGACTTAGAAGGTGGTGACAAAAGGAAAACATTATAGTACCTTACTGGGCTGGTTCTTTTCAGTTGGGATTACGAACGTTCTGTATTCAGTATTATTTGCCACGCCCTGAACCGCCCTGGCACAGCGGTTCGTAAGCGCCGGGGTAATCACGCGCCCTCGCAAATAATCTTCACCTCAGCTTTCACCACGTTGTTTTTTCTTCATATCTATTCAAACCTTCATCTTGCTCTGATCTTATCCTGCTCTCGGACACTCCTATGGGGTTCAAATGGTCCTAGAAGCTCATTACCGTATATCCTTAAAATGACGAGTCCTATGCGCTGAGGATGTGTACTAGGCACCACCATGGTACTGTATTTACAGCAACGACTTGTTAGATGGTGTGGCCTTACGAATGGCTAAGGATGAGATATCCCTGACACTGTCTTCTCCCATCTCTTTGAGTTTGTCCGGTTTTTGCATTTCGTCGCTTGCTTGTTTTCTCCTAATGTCATACGGGAGTCCTTTTGCAAACACATGGGGAAGAGATGAGATTGTTGTATTCAAACATTTTAAATTTTTTTGAGGTTAGCAAAGTTGCATCGGGATTGTGGAGAGAGACCACTCATCCCCGGAGACGGTTATCAGCCTCGAGGCATCTCAAGAGGAAAGGAACTTAGATTTATTAGCTCATCGTCAAGTTCTCTCCTACTTACGTTGCATTTCTTGGTCTTCTGACGTCCTTTTGCTTGGATAAAAATCAAGAGGTTGGATCCATTTTTAGCTTACGGGATGGAACTCCCTTAAATGCATTTTTTGTCTGCTGGGAATTTATACTAATATATAGTTCTAGCTCTCAAATTCATCCATCTCCACCTCTCATCTCTTCTTTTGTCCCGGTGAACGCCTTCTGCCTTATACCCTAGCTATTGTGTTCTGACTGGTCCTCCCACTGTCGGGTCTCACCTACCTCACCCGAGTCCCTCCCCTTCAATACTTTCTCAACCGTCTGTGAGCCATTTCCAGAAATGCTCCTTGTCTTCAGGCAAATATACCTATCTTTACTATGTGGGACGCTGCAATAGCATCTTGAAAGATAAAATGCGAAAATGCATGACAAGAAACTTCACCATTTCCTGATTGGAAATCCTGATATTTAGGTGCGGATTCAACTCTGTTACCTTATCACCCATTTTAACTGTACTACTACCTTAGGCAGATTTGGCCAATAAGGTAGGTCTACTTATGAAACAGTTCCCTTCCTTAGAGACGTAACGCTCCCGTGTGAGTGAATCGTTCTGTCCCTTTACATCATGTCGTATCATCAGGCCTTAGAAGCTCTTTCCTCGAGCTTTTTTATCTCCCATAGTGATTCTAATCACTCGTTTTCATATTCAGTGTTTTCCATTGTCTTCTCAGCATTACAACACCACTGTCTATCCACATATTCTGCGAGCCATTCATTTTTACATCCGAGGTCGACATTTTAAAATACATTCAATCAATTGCAAGCTAATTTTGCTACACACAATCCAATTATCGTAATTACCAGAGCATCAATTTTCAGTTGCACTACACGTAACTAGAGGTCATCACCTCATAAAACTAAGTCAGGTCTCATCCCTTCCAACGCCCTTTTGGATATTCTATTTGCACCTCTTTTAGTCACAATGATGGAACGAAAGAATTTTAGGAAAGAAAGGAGAGGCAGGAATGGTATCCAGTTTCCTGGCCTAGAAGAGATTTCCCCGCCCGAGACCGGCACCTTACCTGTTAGGCAAAGAAAACAACGAGGTTTTCAAGACCATTCATGTCCACCAATCCTCCTCCAGAGTGCCCAGAATCGTGACTGGCCCGATACTGTTCTTTATTCCATCGAGAGGAGCACCCAAAAATCGAGGCGCTCCCACTATGACAGCGCGTACTATGACTACGAGCCCGTACCCTCCCCATTACGGATATCCATGACTCCCGACAAACCCTCCTTGGATACAGACTGGAAGTCAGTATGCCCACCCGGTCTAGATCGCAAATGTTACCGCAATAGTTTCCACCCACTCTGGATCCGTAGTCAAATCATGAGGCATAGAGACGTGCATCCAATTCACGGTCCTAAGAGTCCTAAACAGAGAAGGCCATTCCACTCATCTCACTCACAACTATGGATACCTATACTTAGGCTCAAACAATCCAAAAGCGTGAAGAGCGAATACGATAAGATGGTGAGGCATAAATGGGCATACGAAAGGTTTGTAGCAAACCAGTTCCGATCTCTACTGCATAGTGAAGATGAAGAGCGTGACGAAGAGGATTTAGATGATTATGAGGACGAGAGTCAAGAATATTGCCAAGAGTCGGAAAGGGAAGTTCTCTCAGGATCAACGGAAGAGGAAGATTACGAAGAAGAGAGAGCAGAATACATAGAAGAATTGCCCGAGCCAGTCGTGCCCTTGAAATCTACCGAGATCAAACCACCCCAGGAAGAGAGGAAAGATAGCGCCTTCATAACCGAATCCGAATTTCCGTACACTTTCAGGTACAAACCCGCAAATGACCCACAACCACCAAATCCAGAATCCGATATGACAATTGTAACTCCGGAACAGGTTGAAGCACGTCCTCAGGAGTTAGAGTTACATTCTAGGCTAAGGCGCATGAAAGCTCTCTCAGCTCAACATAAATGTCTGTTCTCGACTTTTGATGATTTCCACGATAGTCTTCTCACTAGAATCAGATGGGGTAAGCTACGCACAGAGGAAATCACAAATAAGTTATTCGACATGGGAAAGCCCGTCCTCTCAGACTATGATCCTCTACTTCCATTGTATCGCGTGAACAAGACTGGTTTCCAGCTGGAGCTAAAAGATAAACGACTGGATGCGGCCGAGTACCTCGACAGCAAGGGAATGCACTCCGCGGGGTTTCTTTGGCGAAAATACAGACGCTCGTTCCAAATGAATGATGAAGTTGTCCAAAATGGTCTCCGCGTTAACCCTCACAGGTGGTTCCGCGACTTCCCCACTGTCCACGATGACGAAGTAGATTCGCACTCCGGGCTTGAGAGGATGGGACATAGTCGTGGAGATATACTTGGTACCCATATTATGATGGGATATAAACTCGAGCGGGAAGTTGCCTGGGTGGAGAAATTATGGAATGTTTTGCATAAACAGCACCATGAGAACGTTCAAAGAGCATTGGACCTTTATCAGCTACATCCGGACACAAATATCTGGACATTATGCCGGAAGAATCCAAATGATTCGCTTTATCATCTAGAGAGAGTCTGGAGATTCACAGCAAGCCTTCTCACGTACCGAGTAACCTCACTGCAAAAGCAACTCCTGGCAATATCAAAATTACATCTTCAGTATCGCCCTCGGAATATCAATGAGGCGAAACAAAAAGCACTCGGAGTCCTTCGACTAGGTACGTGTCAAACTACTATTCTGAAAATGGTACACAATCTAGATTCGCAGGAAAAGAACGGGGGCTGCAGGGTCTGGGATTGCTACGGCCCGCAAAACTGCTGGGATATAATCAGTCATATCACCGAATCAGATAAAGTGAAGATGTCTTTTGCGCCAATGTCTGGGGGATTACCCCCTCCTCCTCAGGACGTAGCAATGGGGCCTAACGGCTTTCAAATACAGAATTTGCCTATTATTCCAGATTTCGCTGCGTTGGAAGCACTAAAAGCGGACCGCGAGAATGCCGCGGGTGGCGATGACAATGACAACGGCTTCAAAAGAGGACGGATGCAGGCGCCCTCAGCATCGCACTATAAATTCAGTGCGGTTGCTTGGGGTGCGAAAGAAGCGGATGATCAAGGCGATATCAGCAACCAATCGTTACGGGACTTTTCGCCTGCGCCGTGGAGGGATGAGAGTGATGTTTCGGAGGGTCCAGCGCCCAAGTCTAAAGGTGCGGACAAGCAACGTGCTGGACTACCCGGAGGATCATCTCGCTCTAGTACACCGCACGGTCGGGAAGCAGACGCGAGACGCACTTCCAAGGTGAGGAAACATGTCAGGCCTACGGGTAAATCTCTGTCGAAGAAGCTGAAATGTTCGCTACCGAGCGTCACAGAACCCTTACCAGGGCAACCAATCCCGGAAGGATTTGAAAGAGCGAAAGAGATATTCACGAGGATTATCAGAAAACTTGACACTTCCGACGCTGCAACAGATTATACCGAAAATATTCGCCAATTTGAGACCGGTAAGCACCTATCCAGAGTCGGAAAAGGAAAACTCTTGCGTATCAACTAACTTGCTAGCTACCCTCACCCTCGATGAATTGTATCATGCCTCGATGCCTCTTATATACGAACACAAAGACGTCATTGACGAGCACGACGAGTTGATCAAGGCAATATATGAGTATTCTCAACGCCCAGTTCCTAGGGAGGATATAGCAAGGGCAAGATATCGTTCTTGGATTGCGTACTATTATCAACCTGTCACGGAAGATGTATTAGAGGAAAAGCAAAATGTGCTGCAAAGATTACTAGGGGATAACTATACTGAGTATCTGACCGCAAACACAGACTGTGAAGCCGCCGTTAGAGAGCGGCGCCGTGGAATCCGCGAGCTCATCAAAGCAGGTATGTTGGCAGTGTCTCCATGTATTTCACCCAGAGATATTATTTTCGTCTAACGTGGGGAGCAGGGGGAAATACTGAACCCTCAAGAAAAAGGGAAGATGATGCCTTAGAACGTCTCAAGCATATTCTCAACACTGACGAAAAACGTGCGGCCCATCATGACTGGGCTCACAAAACCGCCATAAATCGTTATAGTGGGACAGCTTACTCTCGAATGTCACGTAAATGGAAAGCCAAACAGCTGAAGCCGCAAAATGGGGAGAATGCTTCCGAGAAGTCTCGTGCAATGGTATCCACTACTACATCACCAATACGTAGTACTCACGCTATAGCTCATAACCATAGGAGCACGATGGTACCGTATCTTCTTTGCGCAGGAGCATCACTTTCGGACCCGCAATCAGACGCAAGGCCAACACAATCGAACTCCCCGACTGTACCTGCGGATCGATCTTCCTCCGACGAGATGCCTGCAATTCTAGAAGCTAGGGCTCTATTGGAAGATGCGCTCAAAGATGTTCTAGGCAATGAATGGAGCGAATATGAACATGCTTGGAAGGAATACTTACAGGGTAGGACTATAAAACTACAAAGCTACAAACCTCACTCAAAAACTGCATTATTGCTTGTCGTTCATTACATAATTGGAACGAAGACCCTTTCAAATCGACGTGAGCTGACATACCTTTCAAAGATTCTAATCAATTAGAATTTTATACCCGGATATTTGACTTTTATGCTCGAGATGGTTTTGAAGGCCTTCATAAGGAGTATCTCACCAGCCGAGGCTTTGCCCCTAATCCCGATGCCGAATCAGCAGTGCTTCCACTTGCTGATGGCGACGATAAAACTCTCAGCGCGACTACCGAGAGAGGGACGTTGAAAGGGACGGATTTAGACATAGATGACATAAGAAAAGCTTTTTTACAGCACTATCCGGTCTATATGCGGTTCTATGAGGATTGTAAGAAAGGTAAAGAATCTGTCGAATCGAAACTCCCGGGTCATGGCGGTAGAGATGGGTAATTTAAACCCTAGATTTGCTAACAGACTCTCATTATTAGGTAAACTCACATTCAAAAAATTCGATGAAGAGGGCAAAACAATGTGCAAAGACATCCTTGATCCCGGTCGGAGAGACACTGCGCAGAAAACGCATCGAAAAGTCGTTCAAAGCTTTACCGGTCCTGAGCTGTATAATAAGAGGAAGTCATTATTCTTGGACTCAAAGGTAAAACCTGAGGATTGGGCTAAGATTAACTCGGCACTGCATCCAAAAACCGAATTACCGATGAAGAAGGTGTTTAGTGGTGATGACTGGAGTATCTGGATTGACACACTAGTAGGGTGGCATGATAGTGAGTGCAACATTATTTCTGAGCCCGTTACCTGACAATTATCTCCCGATCAATCGTCCCCTCAACGTGAACCAGTTTCGAAAAACGCAAACGGGGTATTGGTGAAACCAAAATAAATCTTCTAACAATATATAGAAACGATAAGCTATGAAATGATACAGACGGCACTATCCCTATGTTTCAGTCCATATCAGATACGACTCTTCAATGCCCACTTCAAGGCGGTCACTGAACACTTACATCTCGGGGATGAGAATCCCCCACAGCCTCAATCTCAGAACCCAGATAGGGAAAATACAGCTAAGACACCCGCGCATGTCGCCTACAAACGTGCAGAAGAGCTTTCTGCACTCTCTCCCACAACTCAGGAGATTCTGCGAAAGTGGTTGGGAAATACTCTGTGGCAACGATGGGTTAGGTCTTATTCGCGCTATATTTCTAATCAGTTAAACCAGGAGGATTTTACAAAGCAGCTAAGGAAATTCCTGACTGACGAACAACTCGAAAGATCCCAATTACATGTTGAGGTTATTAACATGCGGGTAAGGAAAAGGAACGATTCTCAATCTGAGACTTCATCCACAGAGGAAGAACAGGGCGTAGAGGGGCATGATGAGTTTTCCGACATTAGTGGCCAGGATGAACAGAAGCGTGAGGAATCGGAGCCCCCTACCCAACTCCATGGTAACCTTGCTCTAGTAATGATAGGACGAAGAGAAAAAGAGATGCAGGATAGAACTGCTCGAAAGAAAGCTTCAGTGAAGACAATGCGAAGGCAAAGAGAAGCGCTTGATGAAAGTAAGCGCACTGAAGCTATGGCTGGACTTATCGCGTTGAAAAAAGAAGCGACCGAGCGGGGACTCCACCGAGGAGAAAGCCCCAGTTCAAGCTCGGATTCGAGCGAAGAAATTCCCCTTGCACTGCTTCGAATCCCTTCCGACCCACAAGTTCTGTCCGACCCACAAGTTCTTTCCGACCCACAAGTTCTTTCCTACCCACAGATTCCTTCGGACTTATCCGACTTCAACGATAGCAAAGATGCCGAAGACATATCATCTTCACGCATATTATCTATCAACCAGGAACTTCACCGTCTAAACGTGGATCCATATATGCAAAAGGCTGGGTTTCTCGACTCTCCCCGAGTTCTGCTTACAGACAGGAACGATCGTGATGTAACTCTCCAAAATCATCTGTCTGGGCCACCGCAGGAGGAACGGGACACGGAGCTTGAGGATTTCAGGCAACCGATTGAAACAAGAAGTGTACAGAGAGCAAACGATCAAAGGGACGACTCGAAGCGAACTTTGCAACAAACCTCCAGCACTAAAACGCTTGAATATAATGCTGATGATCTTGTTCTTATTGCTTGGCACAGTATCCTTGACCGCCGTTCTCGTGACCGAGTCCAGCGTTGGGAATCGATGGTACTATCCGGTGCTTACGATCGCTCCCTAGGTCAGCAATTTGAGGACGCCGCAGACAATGAGCGCAGGAAAAGGCTCGAAATCCTACAACGCCTAAATGGGCGCCAATTTGCTACACAATTGTTTTCAGAAGTCCAGTTTGCATGCTACTATCCCGATCCTCGTCAGTCGCGTAATCCGGCCCATGCGCACTGGAGCGAGCCCAAAAGGGGTCTCTTCGGTGTCATGGCAGACACAGCACTACGTGTTGCTCGGTTTGAGGATGAGCTCTTTGATGCAAAAAAGAGGGGCGAGGGTGTGGTAGACACTACTAGCCTAGAAACGAGTAAGGATATTGTTATGGACTTGTTGAAGCAAATTGTTAACACCTTCGTCGGTCGTAATTGTTTTAAGGAAGAAGTTAAATCCGTCAGCAAGCAGATACGAGAAAGTTTGAAGGAAACAGAGGGGATGGATGTTCCCGGTGGGCTGATTCCGCAGTCGGGATTGGATCTCTCTACCATGTCTGACGAGGAGCAAATTTCCTATGCGGTGGAATTATCGATGCGGGAAACACAACCATCTTCAGAGCCAAAATATCAAGCTCGGAAGGTTGAACGGGATGAACGCAAATTAGAGCAACGCTTCGACGAGTTTTTCCCCATAGAAAATGACGAAGACCAGTGTTCAACTGAGTCTGACGAGGACCAGTATCAAGTTGAAGAGGACGAAGACCAATATCAAATTGAAGATGAACCGGGAAGCGATATTGACTTAGATTGTGTGGACGAGGACGAGCTGGAAAGCGATACCGACTTGGACTTTCTGGATGAGGACGAGCAGATCGAACGCGCTCTGGCTTTATCTCTCGAGATTCAGGAATCATTCCTATCGGAGCATGCAGATTCAGGAGAAGAAGTCGGACAGAGCGAGAACGAAGCTGAAGAAGACCCAAAAAATTCTTCTTTGTCCATTTCACCTTCTGATGATGGTGGATCGGATAAGGAAAATCAGCCTCTACAAAGGACATCGAAAGCGAACAAGGGAAAGGGGAATGCAAAGGTCGAAGTCTCTACATTCACAGCAAGTAACGCACCGATCACACCAGAGAACACTTCCCTACAGCCCTACGACCCATATGACTCAAGCGATGAGGAGCTGAAAAAGGCTCTAGCCTTGAGTCTGTTAGAGGACAGCTTTGAAGTCAACCAGGATAAAGCGCAGGCTGGAATGGCCGAGAGGACACCACTCCAAAGTGTAGGAAATAGGACTCCTAGCGCGAACGAGCATGCTCAGAAAGACGAGGTCCTTAGTCAGTCAGATGGAGCTGCGGATTTGGACAACAGTCCTCAGGAAGCGGATACTAGAAATCGGGAGTCGGATCTACATTTTGAGGGAGAACCGGAACGAATTTCCATGGTGGGAAATACAGAAACTACGAGCACTGCGGCGGATTTAGGTCCCTTGGAGAAGGATAAAACTTCTCCAAATTCTTCTATGCAGATACAATACCAACAGAACCCGCATTCACAGCCTGATTCAGGCGATAATGTCATTTATTCATCGCGCGACCGTTTGCAAGCCCCTCCGGAGTCTCGAATTTTATCATCAAGCCCGCGTGAAGAACAGCAACCTTTGACATCCACTTCTCCTCCACACTCTCCTCGATCTCCGACTGCTCAATTCGCTGTAGCTTCTTCCAGTCGGGGGTTACTCACCTCCGCGGCGAGGAAGCGAAGTAGGTCGGGGAGCGGTAGCAATGACGAGGAGAATGATGAGATGGGGAAGAAGAGGAAGACATGGTAGACTTATGGGTGTTGCAAATGGAAATGAAAAATGGTGTTGGAGAATTCGGATCAGGCTATCAGTTGGTTGTATCATGTTGATACAAGAAGTAGTTTGATTGGGGATGCATTGCTGCTGTACAACGTTGGGTAATGACGAAATACCCATGGGGTTAAATTATTGTACCTTCCGTAGATAGTGTCTTTCACTAAGATTTGGTATGATCAATGAAAAAAACTGCCATTTCCTGGTGTTTCAATTACTTCCACTAAAAGTAGAGATGGTTCCATTCGTAGTTCTAAGGGGGTAAAGAAACGGAACAAGTGCAACTTGGGCGAAAGGGAAACTGATATAATAGATATCATTGGGTGGTATGAGAACTGCAAAAACTTAGGATTATAAAAAACCGAAAAAAAAAATGGGCAAAAGTTTGATTTTCATTTAAGCTGAGCCTGCCAGGGGTCGAACCTGGAGTCTCCTGATATCGACGTAATCGTAGTCAGACGCGTTGCCATTGCGCCACAGGCCCTGCAATTGTTGGGGTTAGTTGGTGCAAGTCTCTCAATAACTAAAAAGCTTTTTCGCTAAGTATAGCAATCGAGCCTATCATACTGCCAAGCGTTTAAGCGAATCTAGTCTATCTTTACTTTGAACTATAAAGGCGTGCCAAATATCTTTGTTTGCGTACTCTACAGCTATTCGCATACTTAAGACTATGTATCCCCGATATATATAGAGGAACTAAGTAATATTCTCTGAATTTCAACGAATGATCTAAAATTTAACAGTTATAAGCCCGGCTAGCCTTACAATTTAATTACTTCCCTCGACTTTCGCACGTACTAAATACTGCTGCTACCTTACTAGGTATTATCTTCCGTCATTACCGGCGACGTAACCACGGGATTCGGCTCGTCGTATCTGACGATGTAAAAGAACCAGAACATCGGCCCCTAAATTTGGCCTTTAGTATCGGATGCCTCGCACAGCATCACTCGTCAACAGCTATCTGTACGGACTGATCTACGGTCTCGTCAGGTTATCCGTACAGCCTCAGTATCGGCCTCCACGGTAGTCTCCAATTGTCTGTTCAGATTCGTTCGGCCACGTCTTCGGCCACGTCTTCGGCCACGTCTTCGGCTATCTGTTCAGCCTCGTTTTTGGCTTCGTCAACGGCCATCTGTTTAGCCACGTTCGGCCTCGTCAACCACCATCTCCGATCCTCCCCGACTGCCACAACTACCCTCACCGGCTCTGTACGGCGTGCTCCACGAATCTGTCTACGGGCCCACACCGCATTGAATACCATAAGCATGAATATAGCACACACCACGTTGAATATCTTAAGTCCACTTAGAGCTCGCACCACTGCTATAAGTCGAGCTGGATGCACACAGGTTACGGGTAAGGTATACTAGAATAGTAAGTTATACGGTTATAGCATCTTTGGTTCAGCTTCCCTATAGCTATCGAAGCTGGAAGGGTGCACCACTCGACCCCCATACATAGAGCACTCAAGCAACATTCCCTGGTTTTGACGAATAATCTGAAAATTAACACGTCGCCTTCAATTTCATATCAACTAGTTTTATCTCTGTCGCCTTGACCATTTTGGAAGGGAAACATTCCTTCTTAATCCATTCTATTGGGTAACATTGCGGTTTTGGGACTCGCTATAGGGACGGAAACCAAATTCCTGACGTTGAGAATACTTAACAACAAGTATCAATGTATGCTCAAGGACTTTAGAATACGTAGATAGCCTCACTTTAATAATCCCAGTCTGTCTAGCGTTAGTATCCAATCATTTGATCTGTAACATGGAGCTCATGTTTTCGAGTCTGATTTTGGTCCGGGCATCCATGTGTTCCGGTCTTTTCCACGAGGTACTGAAAGTAATGTTGGGTTCTAATGTTTTCTTAGCCATTATTCCGTCCAAAATACTACCAGTAACTACGGTATGTCACTTCCCTGTTCTTCATGAGCGTGCACTAGTGCTTGTAGTTTAACAATGTTTGTCACATAATATCTCCACAATACAGGTTGTCCACTATATAGAGAGCCTCCTTCTGGAGACAACCTTCTTTCGAATTACCAATATCCAACATCATAATCATGGCCTCTGAACCCTCCTCGGTACCCTATCGGCAAGAGTCTCTTTTTCTACCTAAACTCCCTGGGGAATTACGTAACGAGATCTATGGATACATTTTCGACGAAGAGATCAGCCTAGAGAATATGCTTCAACAATTACAGCCCTTGCTTACCTGTCGGCAATTCTGCAACGAAGCATCCTCTCTCGCATTCTCTCGAGTTTCTAGGACGGTCATTATCAAAGGGAGGGATGTTGATTTCATAGAGATTGCTGAGAATACACTTTCCACGGATAAGATGATCACTTCTAGTTCTAAGACTTGCGCCGATGACTTATTGCGAGTAACTATACAAGATCAATCCAATTTGGAGGATGAGTGGCCGACATTTCTTTGGATCAACCGGACGTTGTCTACACTTAGGGACGAATTTTCATATTGCCCTAAACACCTGGGAGAGTCGTGTACGGACGAAGGATCTGTAATAGCTCCAAAATCAACCTTGCCTCTTTTGACGCTCTTAAAAGTGGCTCATACGCTCCAAGGGATCCGGAAAAACTTTCCTCACGCTACCTCGGAGATCAACCACATTACGGTCACCGCGGACTCTGAGCTGAAGTACCGTTGGGGATCTAGGAACGTTTATGGCGTCAGTCGTGGCTTGGAGTATCTTCTCTCTTATGGCCTCAGAGTCTGCCAGTTTACACATATCTCGACATTGCAAATTGCCTGGCAGTTTTATAGTCCTGTCCACTATACTGCGCTGCACGATATGCTCACAAAGCTGATTAATGCCGTACAGATGGGATACTACAGTCATATCCATACAATTCGCATTCGAGACACCGCAATGAGTTCACTGATCACGCCCCTTGAGGACTTCGCTAAAGTTTTTCTGGACAATCTTCCATTACAGCTAGTCGAGCTACTACAGGTACCCCCGGCAACACCTCTCGACAGTCCGGTTCCACGGGGCGTTCGGGTATTTGGAGCTGTCACAGTTCATTTTTCAATCCTGAGGGGAAATAGCGAGCAGCCACTGGCGGTCGAGTTCGTAAACTCGCTACCTGGTCAGGATAGGACTAATTTCCAGAGCTAGGCTGGAATCACTAGGGTTTTCTCATACAGCGCTAGTGATGGGGTTTATATGGTGTCCTCCAACCTCTTATTATACTTAAATCGGCGGTAATTGTCAATATAGATACTTGGAAATTAGAACTGTCCCCTACATCTTCGTTTCTCAATTATAATGTGCACCGTGATTGTCTATTGCCTTGTTAGAGTATCCTGGATAACTGTTATAACCTCAAAATTTATACGCTGAGCATATACTCTAGTAACTTCGGTGGGTTCTTAAGAGTTAGTTTAAATTTATGGAGGTTCATGTACGCCAAACGACTTGCCAATGCTTATTATGATAAAAGATGAGAGTCAATGCCTATATAACTGAAATAACATTCACTTTCACTGTCTAGTAACCAACTATACTGCAGAATACCTCCCAGATAACACCAGTTTTTACGCCCTCCTCGTTCAGAGGACAATAGAAATCCCTCATCGCTGCAAGAGACAAATAATCAATGTCTTAGTACAGGTTCAGAAGAATGGAACCTCCAACATGAGAATAAGAAACCACCGTCCAATGACATCCGGTGCACACCCCTTGAGAAATTAAACATGACCAAGAACTCTTCCACTTCACATCCAGTCAGTCGACAACACATCTTCCGTCACCGTCGTCCTGACGGGGGGCCCCAACCATCTCCCCACTCTCTCCAACTTTACCCCCAGCACGATCTCCCCTTTTTTTACATCCTCATTATCCTCCTTCAACAACTCATCCCTCGTGGACGTGAACAGCCCGCTCCATGGCGCCGCAGCTCCGTACCCTCGAGGACCCCGGCGAGAAAATCCGGAACGATGGGAGTTGTATCGCTTGATCAGCATGACCCAGCGGTGCACTCTCGCGCGCGTAGTGTGCACCTCATTGAAGCGCATCAAGCCACGATCACGGCTCAGTCCCGCCGAATCGGTCAGAACAAGATATTTCGCCTCGTCCTTGAGCATTCCGGGATGGTCGAGAAATCGCGTCATGGCGAGCTGGAACCTAGGTGTTGGGCCGTCAATCGCCGGGAGCACGAACCATACGCGATGCCAGGCTAGGGCACCTGCTTCCGCTGCGATTTGACGACAGGTGAGGAGGGGAGCTAACTGGGCGGAGGAGTGCGTGTGGAAGGACTCACTGGTTGGACGGTCGGCTGGAGAGAAAACAAACTTGTATATCTCGTTCCTGATTTCTCCCGGGAGAGTAAGGAGCGTTGGACCGGGCTTGTTTCCAGTGTTGACGAAGAGATTTGCAGGGGGGCTCGCGGGAGGTGAGATGAGCTGATAAGTTCCTAAGAGAGAGTTAGACTACGGCTCGTGATAGGATGGGTCAAGGGAACGTACCCGTAACAGCTGAATTGGACGCCTCAAGGTCTTTGACTGGAGTTAAGGGCGTTGTACACTTGGTCGGAGCATACACAGATAAAGGCGACTCTGAGGGTTGCGTATCAGGCGTAGGGGAACCAAAAAGAGAGGTCAAGGTTATGCTCTCCGCGTCCTCGTCTATACCTGCGAGTTCTGAACATATAATTAACCTCTTACTGACAGCATAAATGATAAGACCTAGCCTACTGCTCATTTTCGAGACCAAGCTTCCAGACTCATCCTCGAGTTTAATCTTTTTGATCGATGCGACGTCCACTGCTTGCACTCAGTTAATGCGGCTCACATCTCAAAGATTTAGAGGTATTACCATTCCTTCGTTCCTCAGATGGGGTATAGGAACATTGGTCCGCATTGGAAAGCTTGCGCTTGCTCTTGCGCTCAGTCGTGTTGAATGCCATCTTCTAAATTAGAGAATCAAGTAAGTTGATGTTAACAAAAAGAGTAGGCAACTAGGCATTGGAGCCGATCTCCAGCTTGACTATCTGTCAAAGTAGGATGATATGATAAACCAGAGCTTACTATCGGTACAACAGATATACTAGTGTGCATATATTGAACGTAACGGGAGCAAATTTCTGTATGTGGATGGTGAGGTTGTTGCGGGGAGACGCGTCGAGTAACAAATATACTTCAAAACCGAGTCGATAATGGCAATTTTGCAGCCAAGAACATCAGTAGAAACCTCCAGGAATAAATGAGCAACTGAATCACTGTTTGACTGGAAGATAAACATGAAGAGACTGACTAAGGCATTCTAGACACTCTTGAGTTATAATTCTTTACAATACATCAACATCTCTCCCTTGGCAATATATGGTCGACTGCGAACCATCACAATTGACCGTCCTTGTAGGCCATTCCCTTTGAGCGTCTATAAGAGGAATAAGGGAACCATCTCAAGAATGGTTTAGTTGTATGCGCAAACGAACATCCAGTCTAGTAAGGTATATGATGGCCACTAAGGTATATATAAATAAATATCTTACTTGCTGGGTTTTAACTCGCATCATCCGTAAGTTAAGCAACATTCTTCTACAAACATTGCGAATACCACTCGTTTTGTGTTGTGCAAGTAGTTCCAGCAGCGCAAGTTGTCGGTCCAGTCCATCCTGAGCCGCCACATTGTCCCCATCTATAACTCGATTAGCAGAAGCACTAAAATGCGAAAACAATTACTGATATTACTTTTGAACAGTTCCTTCACCTCCAGCTGGTGGAGTAGGATTTGTTGCTGGTGGTGGACTGGCAGTAGTACTAGTATCAGGAGTAACTGGTGTGCTACCAGATTGATTCAATTTGCCCTTAACAAAGGTAAGAGCAGCTTGACCATACTTGTTGCCATAACCTTGGTGAGTATTCGCATCATTTCCAGTACAACAGTATGGATCGGCCGCATCACAGTAGGATTGCACCTTGGCGCCGCCGGGGCAGACAAAGCCTGCAGGACGAGGAGCGAACTAGGACAAGGTGAGTGCTTGAACAATGTATGCTTCTGTTATGACTGGGCTTACTCCTTTCGTTGTGCAAGTTCCTACATTGTACGCAAGCCCGTTGATGAATCGAGGACTGCCCATCTCTATCACAGCCTTCACCATATTAGCTGCCGCAGCGTTGATCGTATTGGCAGCAGTGCTAGTTAATCCTTCATTAGTATCCCCGCCACCGCAGAAAGCATTATTCGCTATCTGGCCTCCCTGCGTGCGGATTAGCTCTCTGTTACATGGCTAGTTTATATAGTGACGGTAAGGGAATACCTGTGAGTAGCCCACAACAACAATCTGGGTGTCCGGACAACGAGCATTGTAATTATTTACTGCGGTTGCAACAGCTGTTGTCCCTTGTATCACTGAATTGGCATAACTGACGCCCCCACACTGGCTTTGTCCACCGCAGGCCGGGTAGGTTATGGCCTCTGAGGTCGCACCTGGAAACGCCTGAAGGATAAGATTAACTACAGTGCCGGCGGTACCATATCCGGCCGGAGCTGTCGTCTCACGAGCGCCAAATACGTGGATGTTGGGACAGTCAGCCCTTTTGTCTGATTCCACGGTAGCGGCAAGAGCATGGGTAACGAAGACAAGAGTAGCAGCCTTTCGCAACATATTGAATAAGAACGAGGAGTCCAACAGAAATCGAGAGTACTGTGGGTAGAGTGAGTGCTATATGGAATAGGATGGAAGAGCCTGTCGCAATGCTACCGGTACTACCAGGGAAATTGTAATTATCGTGGGAATGACGGAGATCTATAGGACACACTTTCCGTCCAAAGAGTTATTGAAATGGGAAGAGTGTATTTGTTGTAAGTTCTAAACGCAGAAAGATTGAAAGAATAGCAGCGTATTTATACGCTGGCACAAATTGACGTATAGAATTTGATACTGGATCATACTTCCCCAGATACGCAGTGCAAAGCTTAATCGTCGTTCCATTTCCCCGGTTCAGTATATTATTGCTTCTAGGAGAGTTACCCGGTTTTCCCATATAATTTGGAGCAGATGCGAGATTAAACGAATTATACCTCTTTCCGATACCAATCTCAGAAGACTTTGGCCAGTCTTGATTATGATAATCATGGTATAAAGGTTGTCTGGTGAGTACTAAAGAAAGTAATCCCTACTATGCAATTTCACCCTTGGGCAATCGCTAACAGTGAGAGCCAGTGGTGGCGTCTACAGTATTTGATTCAAGATACAAGACATGAAAATCCATGAACTTCTTCGAAAGACACCTCACTAGCGCCACGAATGAATTTAGCCAAAATGCAACGAGCCGATACCGTTGAAATAGAACGTGACAAGATCTAGTGTCAGCAGATGAAAAAGCTTAGCCGGGCCTTTGACTTTAATATATAAAAGATCTATGTGTGATTGAGGCACTGGGTCTAAGAAGATAGGTCCTAAAATCGGTAGCATTCTAATTGTGATACGCCAGTCTTATCCACATAAGAGTCGAAACCCGGAGGATGGGTACGCAAACCCAGTCGGCGAAAGACTGAATTATTAAGGTTTCCAAACGCTAGTTGGACGATTCTCGAATTGTTTGAATTACCGTCCTGAAAGAACCGGTGGTAAGGGTTCACTCGTTACAAATTTCGTTCGTGCATCAATGTTGGATTGGTCCGACAACGATTGCAAAGCAGGAGCCTACTAGGATTGCCTTTCCTAATAGTTCAGATATCAATACCCGATTCTGGTCAGATCGATAGTTCTGCGTTGATGCAGCTATGGTTCTTGCTCGAACTACCATTTCGTTTGCTGAGGGATGCAATCCGTTTAGCAAACTTATGATGTTAAACCAGTATGCCCCTCAAGCAGGGTAAATAGCCAGTCAGAAAACTTTGTAAGCTAACAACCAGTTCTAGAGTTTGGCCTTGAAAAGCTCCGTGGATGTGAGAGCCATCTCGTCGGTCTAGGGCAAGAGCATTGAGATGCTGAGGAGCCACTGAGGATGTAAAGAAACCTACGACTTCTTTACGTTCCCTCCAGGATCATATCGAAGACAGAATTACTTGACAAGTTTGCCTGTATCCCTTGTTTGTCCATGAAGAGGGGACCTTCACCAAACGCAGGGAGCTAGAATCATTGTTGTAAGCACCTCTGACATATTCATGATCTTCGTCTTAAATAAGAACCGAACAGTTTTCTGTACTTTCCTCGTCTGACCTGTTTTTGCTGATCAACTTACTAGCAGATAATGAACCTGGCATTCTTCGTAGCTTTCTGGTAGGCCACAGCAACCAATACGATCGAGATTCATGCCGTGTATTCTTTCGAGCTCCTAAGGATTCAGAAAGAGTATAAGCGGTACCGAAGAGGGAGATGCCTTCCCTGGAGCCTTCGTGGATGGCTCAACTTGCCCAAGAAGTAATTTTATGAGGTCTCTTCCAAGACCTAGGCGTTCTCAATGCGGTTCTTTAAGATGTAATATATAGCAGATGCCCAAGTAAATCTCTAGCTGCTCTACTCCCCGCCCCAGTTCTCATCTATTGTAACCTTCAAAGCTTCGATAACAGTTTATTCTCGACATATTTGAACGACGTGGAAGGACATGTATTGGCCTGGGATCCAGCAAGTCGGGGTCGGGGATAAATCATGGTTTGGTCGAGCTCCAAAATCGTATCATACCACCATATCCTCAAGGCCAAGGGGTCCCTTTTTCCCTAAACTTGATTCGCAAAGAGGTGCTAAGGACCGATGTATGCACCTATAAACTCGCACACCTTCGCTAGGGCAGGGATAAAGAAGTCAGAGGATAGGGACCGGAAAGAGTGCGACTGTATCGCTGTAATACTTGCTGTACAACTGTCGTTTGACTGAAGAGAAGTGCGAAGCGAATATCGACGAAGGGCACAGGTTTACTCGCAGGTGATGCTTTGCTAGCAGACCCAACACGACAATAGCAGGATAAACAATAGATACCGTTATTGACATTGTCCCTATTGTACTCATTGTAGGCTTCAGGCCTCATGATCCAGCAGCAGGAACGAGATGAGGGTTGACGTCCAGATTCAGCTTGAGACAGAACGTAGGATCGCTGACTAAGGCGAAACATCTCGTCACCATCCACGCCATCGTCACCAGCACTCAACTCAATCGCAATCATACTGTAATGGAAATCTAGATTGGAAAACATTATGATTTGCAGAATCGCCAATTCATGGGCTTATCCTCTCTACCGCCGTATCCTCGCCGCAAGAGCTTGATACCGTTGGTACGGTAATAATGATAAACCTACTTCAACCCGCCACTGGATTTCAAATTCTTCGGTTTGTGATCGGTTAAGACAATTTCATTTTTGTAGCCTGCGGTTCATGGGCGAAATATATCAACATGTCTCTTCACTTGCCACAGATGATCCTGTCCGTTGCTTCACGCTCACTGTACTCTAGTCCCATCCGGCAAATACTCGAACCTAGATTACGTACAGCTGTAAGAATATTGATAGTTTACAAGTTGATATACGTCGCAGCAGTTTGTTGTTTTACTCCGTCATACCTCCAAGAGAAACCGTACAGCAAGCCGTCGTGGCCGTAAAGACTATGACAACAGAAAGCATCATCAATATACGCACATAAGACAATGTACACAATGGTCCTAGAATAGAAAGGTTTCTACCGATATAGTTCAAGCTTCCTGCTCCAACGTTAAAAGCTGAAGGTCAATTATGTTCTAAGTCCTCAATGAATAAACAGATCCTGATCCCCATACTTATGTTCCCAATCGTCAGGCATTACTTCGCCATCCATGATTCCATGTATGTACGCATCTCCTACCAATTGAAATTTGGACTCTGATATATTTCGAAGTATCAATGGGACCGGGCCTCCACGAGCAAGACAGACATAGTCTTCAATCCTCGTCCCTATAGGTACCCATCCCAAAAACCCATTATCGGTCAGACAAAAATCTCGATGAGTCATGAATGCGTTCCTGTAACGAATTTGCTCTTCACGTACAACGGAGTCCTTTGACAAGTCTGAACCAAAAAGATAGGCACTTACGGTAGGATCCAGATAGTGACTGCCATATGCTCCAACCCCGTCCCACCTCCGGGTCCTAGTCCAGCTTCCATCTTTCTCCCCTCCATCGCGCACCACTAAACGCCACCATAGCTCATCAAATGGCTCGTTTCTGGAAACTGGCCGTTCGCTTGCTAGGTTACGACATGCCATGAGCCAGGCACGCAATTCGGTTGCGTCATTTGACTGCACATGGTCCACGTACGACAAGACCTTACTCACACGCGAGAATACACGACCACTGAGAACAAGTATTTCTTTATCGACCCCCTCATACCGCGGATTATGGACTAACCGCGAACCTGCTTGATATGCAGGAGAAAACTGAAAGTATCCCTCGCAAGAAAGTCGTTGAAAATCTGGGACCCACGATGGAAGCACAAGGTCGGAAGGAGCGGTAGAATTTCTTGCTGCTAGTGAAAGGGGGAAGTATGGTTGGAATGATTCTAGGCACCATCGCGTTGCTTGGATGAAGACCTTTTCCAGGGGAAGGCTATAATCAACCTGCAATTGAATATGTGGAACGTCCGTTGCAAGCGGAAATACAGCGTAAATTCTGTCCCTTGGATCCGTTGATTTATGATACCTAACTTGGTATAATAACAAACTGAGCGGCAAAGTTTGAGCATATCTATCCCGGGTCCTTTGCATCAAAAAGACTATATGAAATGAATTCGAGATGAGTAAAGAATGAGACATACTCTGCATCATTAAATGATCCGTGAAGATTGTTTCAATGGATAATTCGAGCGAATCCCATGATAATTCATGTTCGCCGCATAGGACTATAGCTGTTTTTGACACACCAATTTCTTGTAATACCCATACGCGTTCAAACCATGAATGTGAGAGAAACCCCTGCAGAGCTTCGAACGAAGTAAGCTCTGCTAATGAATCTTTGGAATTCCGGACAACCTGTCTTAAGGCGGTTCTGCATTCTTCTGAACCCCAAGAGAACAGATTAGTTGTCTGAGCAAGCCTTTCTAGAAATCTAATAGCAATAACGTCTGAATCTGTACACTCTCCCAACCATACGAGCGTTCGGCTAGCATTGCTATAGATTTCCCGCATAATAGGTACTTGCTGATTACGCTCAGGGATATCATCTTGGTTAATACATATAGCATCAGCCCAGAGCATTCGCTTCTTGTCTGGGTAGCGTAGTCTTCGTAGAGCTACGTATAGGCTTTCCGTTATAGCAAGGTCCTCTCCGTGGCACAGGACCTTTCGAGAGCGGGTGTTGTCACCCCAGACGTACGAAAGAGCTTCGTACGCGGCAATAGTCTTGACATCCCTTGAAGGTAGTCGGCAGTGGAAAGGGTCTTTTGAATTAACACCTGTGATGGAGAGTTGGCAGTGGATAGGATCTTCTCCTGAGCCAGGCTCTAATACTAGGATTCGAGCGCTTGCTTGGTCCGGAAGAGGGACGTATTGAAATGGGGCCATCTCAAATCATAAAAAGATGGAATATGTGTGAAAGAATCTAGCTGAACTTGAGGGGAGGCGGGAATAATGGCAACCTGGAAGGCTGCGAACGCTTTTCGACTCGCACAGGGACGGTGCCTACAACTTGCGCAAGTTGCGCCTATTCCTTCCCAAATGTCTAAAGCTGAAGGCAACCGAAGTAAGGATAATATGTGCATGTAGGAGGTTTAGTAACGGCCCCTATAGAGGCGAGTATTCCAAAATTTTCATTGTGTTTGTACGCGGCCTAGAAGTATATCGGCTTGAATTTAGGGAAAGACAGGGAAAGCATCGCCCGATTTAGACATGAAGAGTTACATTCATGAGGCAGATGAAGAGTTAGAGGTAGTGTTTCATAAGTGGCTTAAAATGTCCGAAGATGTCAACGAGGGAGGTTGAACGCAAGGAGACAGTTTGGACTTTGGATACCTTGGCAGAGATCCCGAGGTCTTGAGCTAAATTTAACATCCAATCCGGCATAAAAGGGGCTTAGTAGGATTTGGACTTGAGCCAACGTCACTTGGCGCCATTCTCTGACCAGACATTGGACAACAACTATATTGCTGTCCTTCTCCGACAGCTCTTTTACATCTGTTGTGCCATCAGAATTCATGGAAAGGACCTTGGTACTACATGATATCTCTTGGTTGTCCTGAAGTGGATGTGCCCCGCAGTATGCTGTGTTTCCCCAGGCTCAACCCTCAAGGGTTCAAGCTGCTAAGGAGTTGGGACAAATGCCAGGCTCAAAGGTATGCAACCCTATATTGGATAATTATTTAGCACTGGATAACATCACCTTTGTGTTATAAAAGTGTCCAGCGCTATGGTCAAACATAGCATGAGAATTCCTCATTTTAACATAGGAATAACCTTCACCCATAAACAACATGAATGGGACTCTAGAAGGCATGAGCATCATGTATCAACCTGCACTGACTCCTCCGGCAGGTGTGGTCCCTAACTTTGTTGATCCGCCTGGATCGGATCCAAAGCAGAGAGTCAAGATGATAATTCTCCATGCTCTATTCCCTTTTCTACTTGGACCAGTTCCCTTGTATACTAGGTTCTGCATTTTGAAGAGGTCGTCATGGCAAGATTGTAGGTTTTTCTCTTCTTGATTAGAATTCTTTTACCGACTAATCATCTCTTAGACGTATTCATCCTAGCATTTGTAAGATAATGGCAGTATATGACCACATCGAGAATCTAACAATAAAGGCTTCATACGTCGTCTACATCGCTCTAATTGTTCTCCAATTACAGCACGGCGCCGGAATCAATCAGTGGAATGTCCCAGTCTGGAAATATCTTTTGTTTGATAAGGTATATCCAAAGAGAGCCCTAATAGTCCGTTTCCCTTTGTAATACTGACCATTCTAGTACGTCCATGTTGGTGTCGTTATATACAACATCTACATCATGACCATTAGAGCCGCAATCCTGCTTCAATTCATGGGCTTCTTTGTTCCACCGTCTGCGGGAGTCAGACGCAGGTTCTACCTTATTCATATCCTTCTTTGGACTAATGTTCTCTTTTATATTTCCGTATCTATTTGCGAAGCTTTTACCTGTCGACCGGACCTTAACTCACCGACCTTAGGGCCTGAGAAGACTTGCCTTAGGGCAATTAATATCTTCGCAGTAACAGGAGCAGTTAATATAATATACGACTTGATCATGCTTGGCATGCCTCTTATATGGATATGGAAACTCCAACTCCCTGCTTCACGCAAAGTAGGAGTTTTTATAGTATTTGGGTTCGGAACTTGGTAAGATGAATCCTAATATATTGTAATTACGCTTGCTGACAGTTCTAGTGCCCTTGTTTTTAGCATAATGCGAGAAGTAGTGACGTTAAAGGTCCTAGATAGTGTGGATAGGACATACGACTACGCACGCGTAGCTTTCTTCTTGTGAGTCAATAAATCTTAAACGATCTTTCGCATTCTATTACCGAATGACATTTGGACTGACAGATAGTAGCGCCATTGAGAATTGTGCAGGTTTCCTCTGTTACTGCCTCCCTTCCTTCCCGAAATTTGTACGCCACTTCAAGGAAAAACTGTTCCCGAAGCAGAAATCGAAACTCCTACGTCTTACCTCGAAAGTCTCAACCATCACAAGCCGTGAAGAAACTGAAGTACAGTCAGTGAATTCCGGCCGGCCACTACAGGATCAATATTACTCTACAACAGATGAAAAATCGATAGTTGGAAAATCAGATCTATTGACAACCATCAAGAGATTACTAGCTGTTTTCCGGCGGTCGAGCGCAGGCTAATCGCATAGCTTGAGTGCTTTCAAGTCAGAATCCTCAAGAATATAGATCTGGAGTCCCAGATAATCCATTCACGTTCAATATACAGTGATACACCAAGTATCGCGCCGGCCTTCTTTCTAATTCTGTCTATTACAGTACTCTTGATCCGTCTGCAGGGCCGTAGGTTGTAGTTGGCATATTTTGATCCTCATTCAAAGGGTTATACTCTAATCACCCACCATTGGAATCCAAAGGAAAGCTTGATCAGGCCACGGCGGAGCTCCTCCGCGCGCCGTCTCGCTCAATTAACCAGAGCATAAATAGACTTGGTTGACCAAGCAAAGAGGTATCAATTAGAAATTGCTTAGAGAACTCTAAAAATGTTCCAAAGCTAATGATGATAGAACATTGGTAAGGGGGCAAGTGAGTCTCTACCTAGGCTTAGCAGTACAGTTCCTTCACTCTCCAAGTCATGAAAACCATCTACTTACAGAATCATCTGCTGCATACAACTCTATCAGTCATTCCGTATTCTTGAATCTCAGTGCTCAGAGTCAAAGTTCTCCTCTCAGGCAGTTCATCTACCTCACTATTGAATTTCGGCTTACAATAAAGTTATTCTCGGAAGGGCCTGCAACTCAACTTTGCCTAATGATCAGAGTGTACGAACTATCCGCGGTTGTATAATCGTCTAAATATAAACAATCTCGACACCTTATGAAAAACCAAGCCATAAGCGTACACTGGGTTGTAGATAGATAGCGTGTATTGACGAAGGATATAGACTGACAACTATCACGGCAGACAAAAGTATATTGACACTCTCAAATTTAGAGCTGTTATATGATTATCCGAATGACTAACGTCTTTGTACGGTCCAGGTCACTCAATTCGAAAGAGGGAAAAGTACAGTAAAACATCTCTCCCGTTTGCGATTAAGATAATCAAGTGGCCGGATTCGTCCCGGAACGATGCTGAAAATCTGGGGTTCCGCTTGGACCCTTGAAACCTTAGAGTATATTCCCGGTTCACATTTATTAATTAATATTGCAGGGATACAGAACATTCGATTCTCTTTTCCACCAACACCATTGTATAATTGTATTAGTATGCAGCGACCAAATGGATTCCCCTACAAATACAGTTTTCGATTCTAGAATTCTAGTATATCTCATGAGCAAGGTATAACTTTTAGAAAAGGTACAGCTAATTATTAATTCATAATCGATACATGATTTTATACAAAAGAAAAAAAAGAAAGGTTAGTGCAATCCTGACACGAAGACCTGATCGATGATTACGCTAACGACCGTAGATTATTGGGTGTTGTATAGCTTCTGATCTCTAATTCATGGAAAAGAAATGTAGATACCACGGGCCTAGCTTCGTTTAATACACCTCGTCTCTCGTTGGACATAATATAAATCACTCGTTCTCAAGGATCTCCTCGTGACCGTTAATAGTGGAAGACGGTATTAATCATAATCTTCCGCCTGCACAGTAAAATATATAAAATCACTAGCCACTTCTCACCTTAGAACTGTGGAATGTCTTCACCTACGACCTCGGTCACTGTTGTGTAATTCATTACAGCATGCGTATTATTTCGACCATAGCTCTCGTGCTGCTGCACTCAGCGCGAGCTTTAGCAGCTTTCGGATACACTACGTCGGGTAACTCCATACGTGTTGATACTGGAGGTGGGCTGGTATATGATGTTAACAAGTCGGTTTTCCGGTTTCACGTTTGTTAGATCTTTCTCATGGTTTAGGTCTAACGGCGATATAACGAGTCTCAAATATAATGGCGTCGAGTATCAGTCAAATGTCAAAATGTCCGCCATCAATTCGGGCCTCGGGACGTCTACGGTTTCTGCAGCGATGGTCAATGGTTACGTCAAGATCACAATAAAAGCGGGAGGTCTTCCTGTAACGCATTATTTCGTAGCCAAAAGCGGGGACCCTACTATCTACATGGCAACGTATATCACTGGAGAGGTTGATCCTGGTGAACTCCGCTGGTTAGCAAGAATGCGGAAAGAAGTGCTCCCAACAGGTGTGCATATGCCTGTATCTGAGATCGCAGGCTGCACTGCTTTCGAAGGCAAGGATACATTCAAATGTTCAAATGGACAAACGCGTTGCAAGATGTACTCCAGCGATAGGTTCATCGATGACATTGTCCATGGCGTTACTGGTACTAATGTTGGTATTTGGATGATCATGCCCGGAACCGCATATGAGACTTCCGCAGGAGGGCCTTTCATGCGGGATATCAACAACCAGGGTGGTGATCAGCAGGAACTATATTGGTACATGAATAGTGGACATGTCCGGACTGAACCGTGGCGATTGGGTCTTATGGGCCCTTATGCAATGACATTCACGTAAGTTCTCGCAATTTCATAATCGCTTGAAGTAGTGCTGACACTGAGTGTAAGTACTGGGGCACGTCCATCTGGAGACCTTGACACGAGCTTCTTCTCCGGACTTGATATTCAAGGCTACGTAGCGAAGAGTGGGCGTGGTACTGTTTCCGGTTCCGCTACCGGTGTGCCTAGCAAGTTCGAAACTGTGCTCCACTGGTATAATGACAAAGCTCAATATTGGACTAAGGCAAGTGGAGGTAAGTACACATCACCTCTAATGAAGCCAGGATCATACGCCATGAAGATGTATCGGGGAGAATATCCCGTTGCCAGCTCCACTGTATCAGTGACCGCTGGAGGTACTACGACCAAGGACATCGCGTCAACCGAATCAAATCCTTCTGTCATATGGCGTGTCGGGGAGTTTGATGGACAGCCCTTCGAACTTAAGAACGGGGACAAGATTGAGCGTATGCATCCGTCGGATTCAAGAATGTCCTCGTGGGGTGGAACTTACACTGTCGGCTCCTCGAGCTCTAAAGATTTCCCTATGGCCCTTTTTTCAAAGGCTGGTGGAACTGCAACAATCAACTTTGATCTCGCTTCCAACCAAGTTGTAGCCACCACTTTGCGCATTTCCACGACTTTGTCTTTCAAGGGGGGCAGACCAAATGCGAAGATCAACAGCTGGCAAGGAAATGATCCGGGAGCCCCTGTGAGTACTGTAATTGAGATCTCTACTAGAAGTTCTGTACTCATTATATACTCAGAAACTGATTGACTCCCGTGGTGTAACTCGTGGCGCATACCGGGGCTACGGTGAACAATACTCCTGGAATGTTCCCGCCAGCGCCCTCAAAACCGGCCGCAACACGCTGACTCTCGGCGTGTACGGCAGTGGCGACGCAGAGTTCTTAAGCGCGAACTATATCGTTGATGCGATTGAGCTGCAAGGCCCTCGGGGAGCTAATAGTCCTAGTGAATCCGATTCAGGAACTCCTAGTAGTCAGGTGTCTTCGCAGCCAGTGCAGACCCCGAGCCCAACCCCAGACCCAATCCCAACACCGGCACCGACTCCGGAGCCACCTAGCGGAGGGGGTTGTGAGCAGAAGGAGTGGGCCCAATGCGGCGGGGTGAACTTTAGTGTATGATTTGTCCCAAAACTCTGTGACCCAGCTTTCCTACAAACGTACTGATAATGTTTAGGACTGCAAAACATGCGCAAGTGGACTAAAATGTGCATTAATCAATGGTAACCTCTCACTTGAAGTCTCTGGATACACCTGCTAACCTGAGACAGATTATTATTCTCAATGCCAGAAAGCTTGAAACTAAGAAACCATATTATGTACATAATATTCGATCGTTTCTTTCACGAAGGTGTCGATTTATTAAATGTGTTTTTGATTTCCTAAACCTGTGCTCTTAGAGGTGAACAATGAGAGCACAAGTGATATCTCTGAGAATGTCTAACCAATAAGAGACGAGCGCCAGCCCCTTGACAATTAAATTCAAGGTTCTCCAACAGTCCTTTAGTACAACACCCGATAAATTTCGTCCGCATCGAACTGTGACGATTATCTTACTTCCAAACTCCTCTCCGCTGCCACTCTCACACTTCTCGGTCTATGAACAAGCATAGCCGATAGCTAATATGGCAATATAACACCCCCTTTTCATATCAGTGCTATTCCTTATCTCCTTGTTTCAAGAGCTAGCTTTATTCTAATCACACTATCAATTCGAGTTCTTAAACTTAGAACATATGCCGCGGCTCCTACCGTACGTGTCGGCAGAGGGTATAGAGCCGAAAAAATACTCAAAGGTGAGGGGGCCAAAAAGGAGCAAGAGAAAAATACTCGGATCTCATGTCGGATTTAGCGGAAGACTCTGACTCTTAATTCCACAGGGAATGGGTTGAGTTGGATTCGTTTCCCTGAACAATATCATTTAAGCCAGTGGATGAAAGAAACGTAAAGACCACAAAGATCAAGGAGAGGCGCAGGGCCGGAGGGATACTCAATCCTAGGGAATATGCGTAGACCAGAAACTGAGAGCCCTAGGATAAATCCATTAGAATCTCCAAGCATAAATCCTTCCGAAGCATCGAAGACGGCAAATATGTCTCTTTCTTCCTTACTGCTGTGTTCCTTCTTTTTCTGGAACTCTTCTTCCGAACCACATACGGTGGCATTCCACCCCTGAGTTGGCCCAACCGAGGCGCTCTGCATGGAGTGGACCATATTTATATCCCTCTTATGCTATCAAGGCAAATTCGGAATCGACTCCCCAATGACTTTCAAGAAGAGCGGATGGATCATCCAATTCCACCGCGGAGTTCCGCACACCATGTACACCTTTCATAAAGCACAGGTTTTCTGCAGTAAGCAGCTCAATTCGTTCATGTTAACCTGGTACGGACACGCAACTCTCCCGTTGACACGTTCCTTAATTTCCCGAATATTTGAGCATAAGGCCCTACATTGCGTGACTGTGTATTTCTCTATCCAGACACGTGCCAGATACGAAATCGCCTGCTATTTGCCCAGCCGCATCCAGGCTACAACCATCGAAGAAGCTTCAGGATATTTGTTGTATCGCCGGTTGGATGCCGAGTTTTCTTTTTGGGTGTACCTTGTAATGTCTAGGACATTGGATGCACTCCTCATTACTGCCACACCGGCTGCATGAAGACTCTCACAATTCATAATAGTTGTGTAAGTGTTTGCGTCTAAGACGAGCAACTGCAGTTGGTTTATTGTGGGTTCGGTGATAGGTTCAACCAGCATCCTGTTGCATACCGTAGATAGCACTCATTCGGTTGTTCATCATCCAATTCTCTTTGAGTAGTTAAATTCCCTTTCTCGTTTGGGAGAATACCTGACAAAGTAAGACGTGTGGCTACGGGAAGGATCACGCTGTCCACCGTATGCAACAACATGTGGACCAACAGCTTCAGAACGGTAATTTCTGCGGGGTGATCCTGTAAATTAATGAACCTAGTCGTAGCCTTTAAAATCCGGTTGCGCTCGCATTCCACGGTCGAGCTATAGGAATTTATTCGAATTCAGTTCACCAGCAACTATACTCAGGAATCGGTATCAAAATACGCAGCGAGTAACTATGACAAAACCTATCCGTGTACATATGTGTCGTACGTTACTTCTTCTCAAGCGTCTTAAAAATATATTAATCCATTCACAGCTCCAGGGCCGAATCCGTGGAAAGTCGTTATCATTCTGGAGGAGCTGGGTATACCATATGAAATCCATTCATTCAAATTTGATGCCGTCAAAGAAAAGCCATTCACAGACCTCAACCCCAACGGTCGAGTCCCAGGTAAGTTTTCAGGATGGTAACGTAACAACACGTTTCCTAGGCTAATCGTTACTCAAAAGCTATCGAGGATCCTAATACCAATATTGTACTATGGGAATCCGGTGCCATTATTCAGTACCTGGTAGAGGAATATGACACCCAAAAGGCCTTAACGTACGAAGCTTTGAAAGAGAAACATCAGCTGACCCAATGGCTCATGTTTCAAGTGAGCGGTCAGGGACCTTATTTCGGCCAAGCCAGTTGGTTCAACGTTTTACACGCCGAAAAGATCCCTTCAGCTATTGAGAGATACAATAACGAAGTCAAGCGAATCCTTGATGTTCTCGAGGGTTGCTTAGAAGGAAAAGAATGGCTTGTTGGCGATAAGATCACGTTCGCTGATCTTGCATTTCCAACCTGGAATGATAGAATCGATGCAATCATACTCTGTCCTCCAGAAGCCAAGTTTGAAGCTCATCCAAACGTGAAGGCGTGGCACGAAAGAATGACGTCGAGACCGTCATGGAAGAAGGCTATGGAGACGAGGGCAAAACTGATGGACGAACAAGGGTTGATGCCCAACGGTATGCCAAAAGGGATCACGAACATGGCTGAGTATGAGGCGAAAATGAAGGCAGATGCTGCCATGCTTTAGCTAAAAGACAAATATATTGATAAACAAAATGGAGAATCGGCAAGGGATATGCAGCATTACGTACCTCCGCAGGAGCGAAGCAAGTCACAGAACGCAAGCTGTGAAACGTTCTAGTGGTCGTTGCGATATACCTAGCTTAGAGAAGAGGCTGAAGAGCTAGATAGTTCGAGATGGCTCTAAAAATATACGAAAAAAATAACTACTCATGAAACCCTGTACTATAAGATACAGCAAACAATTTTCTACGGTGTTTAGCGCATCCTAAAGTACGATTCAGTGCAAAAATACACCCAATTATCATCCATGTGATTCTCTCCTCGACATAGGATTTCTTCATACGAAATGGGGACGTGATCTGACGGGTATGTTAACGACCGTAGAAAATCAATTGCTGTACTTGACAGTACGTACCGAGGCATTCTACTCTTGAAACAATTTATGAATACTGAAAGTACGTTTTTCGTATGTTAACCTCACAAGTGCGGACTGGAGATCTGTGGCAGAGCAAGACTAAATCTTCAACTGTCAAGAAGGTCGTATAGATCATGTGTCCGCTTCCGAAATCGTTCTAAACTCTAGGCTTGTTTTTGATAATGTATCTCATACCTGCGGTGGATGCGTCGCAAGGCGGTACGATTGCATGAGGGTGATAGGCTAGATTGCCTTCTCAGCGTGTTATAGTACAGGATTCCTGTCTCAAGAAGAGTATTACTGTATCCGTTAAAATTCTCAAGATGTCATCATAGAGATTGACAGCACAAATCTGGGGTATCTTGAGCCGCTTTTTGGGCGGTGCACCGGATCTTTGCCTGGCCTATAGAGAATATCGGCAAGCCTAGAGAGAACAAAGCCTGAGCTAAAGAAGATAGGGAAAAATCGAAACGTTGGTAGGTGACAAAATTGTCGAAACCAAAAATTTAGTCTGGTCAATTGGAACACAATTTCTGAGCGATTCCCAATCTCTGTAAAAGCATCTTCAGTTCCTTAAAATGATATTGGTGCTACTTCTACTAAGGTACTCAAGTCGAAATTTGTGAAGTCAAAGTAAGCTTCCAATCCAAATTTGAATTGTGAGAGGGCGGCACGGCTTGGCTGCACAGTCAGCATATTCAATCTGCACGCTAGCGGTATTTGGCCCTTTTTATTCTCCAGCTGCCCGTCTTCGTTATAAGTTAAGCTATCTGTTTGCCCTACAGTCTTTAACTGACTCGATTATTCGACGGTTGTTACGACCTGAGTGATGTGATTTGGTTTACCCTGAGTTCTGGCCGTACCGCCCTTTCCCCCGCTTTGCCCTTGTATCGAATTTTGAATCGTTTATTCCCCAACGTAGAACTACACATCCATGGGTTACCTTGGCCTGACCATTACTGTAACGTAAATTTCATACACCAATAATGAGTTCTGACCTGTCCTTTCAAACTGTCCTTGTTGTTGGAGGAGCCGATTTTCTTAGGCACCATCTTATGCAAGATATTCTAAACCTTATACCCATCAAATATGAACGCGTTCACGTTTCTGTCATAGACCTCAAATAAATAACAACCCCATCCAAGCAGTCAACTATTATGAAGTCGACATCAGTTCTCGTTATGATGTCAGTCGCGTCTTGCAACAGGTCAAGCCTAAAGTCATATTCCATACCGCAACACCAAATCCCTTCACCCCAGACCATACTTTACTGGAAAGGGTCAATGATTTTGGTACTCGCAACCTAATCAAATGCTCGAAAGAAGTAGGAACTGGCAAGGCCTTCTTCTACACCTCAAGTTCATCTATTGTTCGCGATCATCGGAATCCTCTTGTCAAAGCTAAGACCTCCCAGTCTAAGACCTCCCAGTTCTCTACTTTCCACGGCAACCCGAGTTCTACTCACACACCAAAGCACTTGCTTAAAGGTCGATCCTCGCGGCTAATCGCACCGGGAATGATATGTTGACCGTTACCATACGCCCGGCTTCTATTTACGGAGAAGGAGATGAATTAACGACAGGTAACCTTATACGCAATGCTAGATCCGGTCACGCCAACATTCAGATCGGATCCGGAAGAAATATGTTCGACAATACGTATGTCAAAAATTGCACTTACGCTCATATTTTAGCTGCAGAAGCTCTTCTGATAAGCTTCTGCATCTTCTCCCCTTCTAAAAGAGGAGCGAGTTGAAGGTGAAGCTTTCTTTGTCATTAGCGATGATCCGCATTTCTTTTGGGATACTAGTCGGCTTGTGGCCAGCATTGCAGAGTATTCTGTAGAAGAAAAAGATGTTAGAACCATTCCTTATTGGTTAATGATGCTGATTGCTTTCTTGAGTGAGTGGATCTATTGGGTTGGTACACTAGGGAGGAAAAGACCAAAGATGACGAGATGGGTTGTTCGACTGGTATCTATGGAGAGGACCTTTTGCATCGAGAAGATCAAAACGAGACTGGGATACCGACCCCTATTCAATACCGAGGAAAGCATGAGGCGAGCGGTCGGTTGGTTCTTAGACCAGGATCATGCTGATGAAACAAGCAAGAAGGTTAAGTGAATAGAGGTCGAAAGGTCCGGGTAATCAGTTGTAGAGAAGCACAATGTAACACAGTAGACAAAGGTTATCAGGCAATAGGTAGTGGTACAGGGGGTGGAAAACTATAACTCATAATTCAGATCAAGGTATTTCACTTCAGCATGTAGAACTAATCGGTTTAGAAAGGAGTGAAAACAAAGTCAGTGTTAGTTCATCCAGACGTGGCGTATCTTTGTCCACTCACCCAGCTTCACGAATGACTTGTTCGAAGTTGCATATCCTAAAGGCACAGAATAGTTTGTGCTTATCGGATCGCCAGTAAGACGGTTATTGTTGTACCCTGAGTACAAAGCCGGCATATCTCTAGCTACTTGTTACAACGGGAGTCTATACTTATCAAGACAGAACTAGATAAGTCTAGAAACGCGCCTGGCTTCTCACTTAACGTGGTCAACCACTAAGGTAGGTTTGGCAAAGTGATAGGATACGTATAACAAAGGCACTTCAAGTTGACGACACAACTTGCTGACTCCTTGACTTCGGGTAATGCTCACAATGAGACAAGACGTACTGTATGGAAACAGCGTAACAAGTGAAGTCAAGTTCAAAACCGTAACATCCAAATCTATGGGTAAGATTGATGGTAAGAATAACTACGAAGAATCTAAATACATGAGGGAAAGACCGTCCTTAAATATCCCTATCTTCCATAGTCAATTTGGTGGTGCTCCCACTGCTCCCGTGCTCCCATCCAGGGATCACTGGTAGCATGGGATCACGTCACGTGATCTCCGTGCTCGTTGTTCCGTTCCGACGTTCTCGTGCTACCACCCCACTGGTGATGCACCTTCTGCTGTCCTGTGGCCGTAACACTACTGAGGTATAATAAGAACGTAAGAATACCGTTTAAATAATCTTTAGACATAGAAAAACGATTAAGATCTCACTGTCATTATAATAGACTTAAGTTTCGCGGCACCAGTCCTATTCCAAAAAAAAAAAAATCCCGTAAAAACACGTCATTTTCCATCCCTTTCCATCCTATTTTCTCTACTATCTCCGTGCTGTGTCTACGTACATGTATTACTTTAGCGAATTCTATTTAATATTCAGATCAGGGCTAGAGAAGATTCTATGATATGTTACAGACGGTCTTGCTTCATATAATATTCTGGTAAGTTGTCCCCAATCCAGTGAAGGCTCACGTCGTCAATTTCTTTTTGTAAGCCGCGGGCGTCATTGTCTCTACTTACGGCTCTCCGGACCCGGTCGCGCTGATAACTTTCTTTTCCAACTCTCTTTTCTCGCCCCCCCCCCCTTTTTTTTGTCTTCTCTCAAGGTTTGGATATACAACATGATCACTCAGACCCATAGCTGCCCTTAGATCCGTAAAAGAAGAAATCGTAACCATTTCAAGAACCATACAAGAGAGAAATCGTGCCTGGAGACCGTGATAGCCCACCCTTATCCCCATCTCCCCCAATCTTCCTAAGACGCTTGCAAAAGCCCTACCACAATCGACCTCCCTCATCCCTCCTCATAATCCCCCAATCTAACGACAGTACATACCCTACGAAACCTCACCCCCAACCCGGCGCCCAACCCCTCTCCTCTCCAAAGGCATCCCCAAGCACTTCCCTGTACCTTCTATCCCCCTTGTATGAGTCTCCTAAATGACTATCAACACCCTTCTGCGAAGGGAGGAGAGACCCAGTGTCCCTTCGACCTACCTATGTACTGTACGCTACTACGCATTGTCCACAAAACGGTATCCCCGTTAGAAAGGTAAGTTGAGTACCGAAACCCGGGAGGCGTATTACTACTACTTTCCCACACCTTCGTACTGTGATCTATATGTATGGTGCACTTTTACCCCAGGAGACACCTTGATCAGATACCAAACACATACCTCGGAGCCGGAACGATACAAAAAACCAGGATGTGACAATTCCGTCTATGCTAAACTACTCAGTGCGGATATACTAGCGCTGCATATGCAAACCACCTATCCTATCCTATCCTATCCATGCATGCCATCTAATGACTGGGTATACTGTACAAAAAAACGCCCCTCCCCCCCCCCACCACCACCACCACCCTCAGGCCTCTGACCCCGTTCCCTAATCCTCCGTCCCTCCATCAACCCCCTAAGTCCCCAAAAAAAAACCTTCAAACACCGAGAATCCCCTAAAACCCCATAATCCCTCTACCCCACCTGTACAGCACCCCAAAGGGGGTCTAAACCCTCTCGTCCGCGAAATCGACGACATCCATGTCATCTTCGAAGAAGCCATCCTCGTTCTCCCCCGCGCCCGCCCTTCTCGTACGCCGCGTCGTGACGACGATACCTTCCATCCCCTGCTCTACACCCGTCACCACACTGGCGACGGGCGCTCCTCCATCGACTCCGCTCGCCGCTCCGCTCTCACCCATGGTGGACCCGCCGGGTTCACCTAGTAGTGGGCCAGGCGCCCCGCTCACGACCGTGGTTTCGGAGATGTTGTCTCCAAAGGTCCACAGACCGGGAGGGGAGAGATGCGAGTTGGAGCCAATGGAGGATCCCGAGTCGTAGCTGGAGAGAGCGATTCGGGCATCGGTGTGGAAGGGCTGGTACGCCGGGGTGGATTCGATTTCGGCGTACGAGAGGGCGGGGTAAAGATGCTTGTTTGCGGCATATCGGGTGCCGGGCACACGGAAGGACCAGGAACCGGCCGTGTTCAGACGGAACGCAGCTTGTACATGGGGCGGTTCGTCAAGGATTGCTTCGATGGCCGGCGGGAACATCAGGTTCGGGAGGCGGGGCAATTTAAAGCTGACCGCGTTCTTTTTTGTGATGACCACGCTTTGGCCTTGACTCTTTCCTTTGGTTGCGACGTCTTGTACGGAGAAAACGTGTAGTTGTACCGTACCTGCGCCGACGGTGCCGATAAAGCCTACTTCTTTGCCGATCATGAACTTGATACGACCTGGAGCAACACCGTCTTCAGAAATATCAAGTCGTAACTTGTTATCTTCTGCGTGCCGAATATGGTATACAGAGTTGAATGTTGCTTCACCAACAGACTTGCTGAGGCCAGCTGCGAGTGCTTTGCCAGACCTTGCGCCAGCAGCAGGTGCCATACTGAGGCCACTTGCGATACCCGGTCCATTACTAGAACTCCGCGAGCGAAGAGCATCTACAGAACGCCGAGATGTATCTCTAAGAGCACCAAAAGCCGAAGTCACTGATCCGACAGCACTCCTACGTATTTCAGATTCATTATTACCTGGCCGTTGCGAGGGAAGACGGCTCAGTGATTGTCTATGACGTCGCGGAGGAGGCCAATTGGAGGCCGATAACTTGAGCGCGTACGTATGAACGGTTCCTTTGTCCGTCAACAATGCAAGCTTAGATTCTATGGGGTAGCTCCACGTCGCGTCGACAATGTTGGTTACAGTCACACGAGAGAACTTCTGGACCATACGAACAGTAGGTGCGTTGGCACCTTTTCCCTCTTTTCGGATATTCATGAGATCCCACACGAATTGGATGTCGCCTTTTGCACTCACAGTCACCAACATCCTTCCGGAAGGACCCAGAGCGAGATGGCTACAACCTAAGGGCGGTTGAAAAGTTGCTACAGGAGCCAACGCATTCTTGTGGCGTACTGTTTGGTTGCAAATGAGACGATGGAGGTCGTAGATGGAAACTAGTGGTGGATCTCGAGCTGCTGTTGAGACCGATTGGAACATTGGATTCACAGGTGGAAACCTTTGAGGATCTAAACCCGAAGGACCACTAGGGTAATGATCCGGAGGCATCATTGATGGATTTTTGGATGAGCTTTTGTTCAAATACTGCTTTACGGCTGAGAAGCCCTGTCCGACAGCCCAAGAAGCAACTTTCATGGCTTCCTGAGAAAAGTTCCGCACGGCTCTGTTGAGCAAGCTATCGTCATCTGGCATTTCAACCCCGCAGGTATTATTAGGAGGCGGAGGAGCAACATGATTATCAACATATGGAGGTTTTGGAAAAGTCCTTGACTTAAGTACGGTGCCATTTACAGGCTGACATGAGGCGGAGTTGGGTGGAACCACAACAAGCGAACGCTGATTTAGTGAATACAATGGAACAGAAATACGTGTTGGGACATCTGCAGTCGGACTATTAGGTTCACTTGAACTTGAAGAGCTGGAACTTGAGCTCTGCTCCCGGTATTGAAGAGTGGTCCAGACTTTTCCGATGCAATGGAAGCGGGATGCTGGACCTGTTTCGTCCTTGGAGGTGTGCGCGAAAATATGAAGCTCGCCGCTGACGCCGGAGATAACGATGATGAATCTACCGCTTGCGTCGACTCTGAGATCGCCAACAGGAGGAGGCGGAGTGAACAATGAGTCCGTATATGCCGTACTGATATTGACAGGTGGGCTTTTATACAGGGTTGTAATATGCTGACTGGTCCTTAATGAATAGATTTCAACGGATGTTTGATACTGGGAAAGCCCAAATACACTTTCAGGACCGCGAAGAGATGATAGAGAGTCAGTTATCGCCGTATCATCGTCCCGGTCCCTTTCGTCGGGAAGCATTATACCGTGGACAATAAGTGCAACAAACGGTCTGAAGTCGCGATCCGGGTCATTCTTATCAGACCATGGTATGATTTTAGCACCTAACACACCTCCCCTTAACCCATTGATTTGACCAACAAGACTTGGTTCCTTTTGGTCAACCTTATACACGTTCAGTGATCCTTCGCTACCAATCAAAAGGACGTTCCAGGTATGGGACGACGGAACGTCCCCAGCAAAAGATAGACTATCAAACACACAGGCATAGCCATTTGATCCGGGCAGTTTCCCGTTCCGCTGCATATCAAGATCAAAGTCGATATTTTGTCTTCGGTTGAAATGTGCTTGGGGCATATGGGGCGGTGGGGGATGCTCGTTGAAGTCTAATCTCAAGCCAGTCTGCGAATACATCGACGCACGCCTGTCTCTGGACGTCCCTGGGGATGTGTGCATACGTCCCCCAAAGTTTGAATATGGGAGAGGTTGACTGATTGGCCTAAAGCGACCGTTTGGAACAAGCCCATCAACTGGGGGTGAATTTGACATGTCGCGATTTGTAGACTCGCTGCGATGTGCGGAATGTCGCTGGGTGATACCGGCAGGTGATGGACTACCACGAGTATTTGAATTCTGACCAGACGACACTCCTGAATATGGTATGGAGTTTGACCACCCAGGTGGAAGCCGGTTCGATATTCTAGGACTAGAAGAGACGGGATGGGGAGCGAAAGGAGTGGAAAGAGAAGCTGGTGAATGTGTAGGCGGGGAACTTGGCGCACCTGGAGTTCTGCGGCTGGAAGTGGTAGGTATTTGATACGAAATAGGTGGTGAGTCCGCTCTGCACACACATGAGGTTAGTACAATTCATCTCTTCAAGATAAATATTACAAAATTGCAGCTGATCGCCTGAACAGGAAATAATAATCTCGTCTCGAATAAGCATGCTAGAAAGACGATCCAGGGAAAGGAAGCAGAACACCGGGTATGGGCAAGTTTCCCCTATGGTATACCATTCGGGACGATACTACCTGCTCTTCTCACTGTATGGTCACTTACATGTTGACTAACGGCATATCTACCTGGGGTACAGGGACCCCTTCCACCAAAGGCGCGTCTGCGTCATGCCTTGAGATCTCCTCGAGCGATGTATGCTGGACTTCTGCCTCCCTCGCTGCTTTCGCTTTCTTTCTGGATTTCCGAATGCCTAAGGTACTTGGTTGCGTGGACGGATCCGGTCTGGTATTCGAAGACTCGGGCATTCGAAAGTGACGTGTCTGTTGTGGTTGTGGCGCAATAGCTGTTATGCTAGAGTTGTGTACTCAACTACGGGGTAACGAAATACGAGTAGGTCAAGTTTGAGCTGCTTGCTGAGATAGGAGGTCAAGCTATGGTAAAATGAAGGAAGATGTTGGTTACGTGAGAGGTCTTAGACAAGGGAGTGACTTGGGGTCACAGAGACGTGCTGCGGATGAGTCCTGGTGACTCGATAAGCTCCAGATTTAATCCCGTGCTCGGTCTAAGAGAAAGAAAGAAACACAGTCAGCCCGATGTAATGTTTACAGTTCCAGATTCCGAGCGGTCGTCTGTTCGGAAACTGGAGTGTTTGGGAGAGTTTATTGACGCGTAGTAGTAGGAGCGGAGGAGACGAGAGACGATGCGGAGACGAGATAGAGGGGATGGAGGGGAGGAGTAGCAACAGCGGCAGCAGTAAGAGCACAGCTTACCTCAGTGTACCTTAGAGAGCTTTCGGGATTGGGCATGTAAATGCCCCGAAGCAGCAAATGAATGTGGGGGGTTGTGTCGTAGCAAGATGCAATGCTTGAAGCTCAGGTAATAGAGTACTCCTCGCCGGAAGTATGTAAAGATGGTGTTGTTGGCCCGAAAACACGAGGAAATCTGTTCGACCTCTACTCTGGTTAAAGTTCAGACAGGGGGAAGTTAATAGTAGCAGTGGTGATGCATCTATCGAGCCTGGAGTGTCAAAGTGTGTAACTTGAAGGCAAAGAGCTGGCTGTGATGGGCGGTGATGGTGGTGATGGTGATGATGAGGGGTCATTCAAGTTTCCAGAGGGTCAAGGGGTCATGGTACGGCGCGCTCTTGTCATTCTGTATTAGGGTCAGGGCAGCCCAGAACATGAGGTGGACCTTAGGGGAGCTTCCGTTGTGCACTTGTCCCTGTTCATGCGCGGGGGATCGTACATGAGAATTCAACTCGTTGCCTCATCTACATCCATATTACCACCATCATAAAAAGACCTTCTTTTGTTGTCCTCATTACATCAATCTTCGTCTCTTCCTCTTACGGTACGTGGATGAGATGTATTTGCATTCTCCACAATAGACGATTCACAAAGGGATAGAGGATAATTCCGAAGTAAGCAATATCGCTCGATGCCACAACACACAATCGACTCACAGAAAACAGTAGCTGAGCACATTGGATCTCTCTGGCCTGGTTTCGACTGACTGGCAACTAAACTGTATTAAATCTTCTCGGTAGAAATCCATCCATCCATTCTTAGCTTCGTCCGCCTATCTAAGGACTGTACAGTACAATCCGAGTGAAGCTTATAGCCCAGTTTCCGCTGGGTTGTGGCAGAAGCTGAACCATGATTTGGAGACTACGTGCGGAGCATACGTTCGCTCTCACACCTTATCAGCGCGGTCTATGCACTCCCTGAATCTTCCACATAGGGTACAAAGATAGAACGAATGGCGGGAACCCTACAAAGCAGCAAGGACGGACCAGATACGCAGTCGCAGACACTAAATCGGGAATAATATATCGCGGATAAGGCTATTAAAGTAGGTCTATGAGCTAAGATACTGATCGGCCGAGAATTAGTCTTCTTCTTTAATCCATATACTAGGAGACGCTCAAATTTCTCCTGTGAGTATATCGAAAGAATATCTCAACCATTATTCAGATGAACGGTTAGTAACCAAAAAGATGTTGAGTTCCATTTGTACCACAACGCAGAAAATGGGGAACAATTTCTACTTATTTTTCTCAACGACCACATATATTTGTATATGCTATCTTTCTCTTTGTTCAATGCTTCCTGACACCGTTCTCACTCTATTCATTCTATATCCCCCATAATCCAAGCTCAATTTCAAACTTAATCACGTCGTTGCTGTTTGCATCTTCCACTCCCTTCAAACAGGGGAACTCAAGGTCCAGGTCTAATCTTTATGTCTTATACAGCAGTCACAGTCATTGCGGGAAACATGCTGGTGATGCAAATTACAGACTGCTGCGTGAACCCGAAGACTGCTTCTTTTGTAACGCTAAGATTTTACCGATCTGCCCTCCCTTAGGAGTCCACTACATTTCTTTACTTTTTAACTGCGGTTTCGTCGGTCAAATATACGATTTTGTCATGAGGTTCCCTTCAAACATCCATATTGAGTCAACTAAGCTTATCCTGGGTTCTTACAAATGGGGAAGGTTACTTCGTCAGACCAATACTTATAAAGATCGACATCTACCACGCTTTCTATTGGTCCATCGCATTTTGACCTTCTCTCACTCCTGGGGTCTTCTGCGACGATGCTTCAATATTTTATAGTGTCAGGACCACACCTATTACCGCCCCTACTTTTATGTTAAATAGGACCCACTCCTTCTAAGCCGGGGGAAACTTGCAATCATTGTTGTATTCTTCTGCAATACTACCCATATTTGATTCCTCCAGTACAGTGCAACCTACAACGGAGACAGACCATGAAAATGGTTGACCTCGTGAGGGAGTCCCTAGTTCTATTTCTTCTCCAAGAAAAATTCGGGACTTCTAAACTTATCCCCTCCCTTATTCTTCTTTCAATCAGCTTTGATATTCCGGCATGAAGAGTTTCCCACCATTCATATAATAATTTCACACTTTGTTCCCTAGATTACTAGACGCTCACTTTTCCCTTCTTCAAAAATCGTTTTGAGTCTTTCCCCTGTTGCATGGCTATCCGTATATACTATTTCTGTTATTGATCGTATATTACTATCTATACTTTTAGTATCAGCTCCTAGTTATTCGATGTTGCGAATATCATTCCTATTGGCCATACTAGCAGCCGTTACTCAGGCCTGGCTACCTCAGGATAGAAATCTGTTTGGAAATGAGACACAAGATGCCGTTTCTCAAACTGTCGTAGCAGATATAGGGCGAAGGGCACAAAACTGGCTTCCGGCTCGAGGCAAAATCCGCGGCGTGAATCTAGGAGCGTTTCTGATTATTGAACCTTGGATGGCCAACGCGGAGTGGTCATCTATGGGCTGCGGTGGGACAAATTCCGAGTTCGATTGTGTCATGAGACTAGGCCAAGCAGAAGCAGATAGGAGATTCCAAGCTCATTGGGCCAGTTGGATAACTGAAAATGATATTGCAGCAATGTCCAACTACGGGATCAACACCATCCGCATTCCAGTCGGGTACTGGATTATGGAATCCATCGTCTACCGAGACAGTGAACACTTCCCCCGCGGCGGTCTACCGTATCTCGAAAGAGTCTGTAACTGGGCGTCAAATTATGGTTTCTACATCATCATCGACCTCCACGGCGCGCCAGGTGCGCAAGTCCCACAACAGCCGTTCACGGGCCAGTTTGCCCCCAGCGCAGGTTTCTATCAAGGCTATCAATATGATCGCGCGTACAAGTTCCTAGAGTTTATGACGAACCTCATCCACACAAACAACGCGTACCGCAATGTTGGCATGCTGGAGGTCGTCAACGAACCCGAGGGAGGCCATCCGAACCTCGTTTCCGAGTTCTATCCCAACGCGTACAACCGGATTCGACAAAGGGAGCAGGCACTCGGCGTCACGTCGAACAATTACGTGCACGTACAGTTCATGTCGCGCAATTGGGGAGCTGGAGATCCCAAAGCTGGTATCCCCGGCGGAGCGACGGCCGTGGCGTTTGATAATCACCGGTACCTGAAGTGGGACCCGTCGGTACCGGTCTCGCAGACGGGATACATCTCGACGTCGTGCCGGGATAATGTCGCTTCCGATAACCAGTTGCCGCTCATCGTGGGTGAGTGGAGCCTTTCGGTGAAGACGGAGGTAGAGCACAACGCCGAGTTTCAGGAGGGGAACAATGCCAACTACGGGTTTTATAGGAAGTGGTGGGCGGCGCAGGTGATCGCGTATGAGAAGCAGTGGGGCTGGGTGTTTTGGAGTTGGAAGGCGCAATTGAATGATTTTCGGTGGAGCTATAAGGAGGCTGTGGAAAAGGGTGTCATTCCTAAGAACGTGGATGAGGCTTTCGGGATGGGTGTCTGCTAAGGAGTACCTTGCAGTGGTTGAAAAAAGTGCCGGATGTGGATATTGTTAACGAGGGCTACATGCAACATGTTGGTACATTTTTCTCTTTGCCTTGTATATACAGGTTAGTCCAACACCTGCACATAAAATATTATTGATGTAAACCTAAGTAGAGATGATACCTTACTTTACGGCCGTACTATCTTTAGATTTGTGTCGTACGAACGCAAAAGGACGCATCAGTACAATGCTGTATTTATAATCGTAATCCGTTTCCCACCTCACAGTGTAAGTTACTTTTAATACTTGTTATTTTCCATTTGTTATTTAGAACCGACCACCAATTCTCCATCACCGACCGGGGTGGGGTCCTTTTTGGCGTATCGTGGCGTCTGCACGTAAATTTGCAAACGGTAACCTTTACGGTAAGGTTAACTAGCAGAAAGGAAGGCACCCCCGCCAGAAGCGCGGAAGGAGAGATAGAAAAGATATTTTCCTAGCATCACCAAGAGCCGCATGATACCCTCAAAAACTTTTTCCTGCTCATCATTTTGGGGGCGGAATATCACGTTTCAAAAATGAGAAACTCCAGAGGTTGAATGAGGACACCGATGTAACTGTCAAGAACAGTCATACGGACGTGGCGTTAGTTCTATCTGGCGCTTCTCCAACTCTTTTGCTTTCCAAAAATTCCAAAATGTCACACCGAAGCTAGCAGGCAGCTGCAGTCTCTCAGCCGTAACCTAACCTTCAGGCCGCCTCATTTTCCCATATATCACACCCCACGCGGTCAACATGAAACCAGCAATTTTGAGCCTCAAACCCAGTCGCCTTCTTTCACCTTCGTTGAATATATATCATGCTTGCTTCACTCTCTCAGATATCACAGGGGAAAATAGCCCAAATCACACTGAACTTCGCTTTTTAATAAGAGTACCGCTGGGGAGGGGGGAGACGAGGCTGAAATAAAAAATCAAAATGATCAACTTTACCGAATGCGGATTGCGATATATGAGCAACCAAACTCTGATCGATAAGTACGGCTGGACTGGAGTCAACGAAACCGAAGGAATCCCATATAATAGATCTTCGCAAATCACCACTCAAGGTTGCTACGAACTATGTGGATCAGATAATGATTTCTACGACTGGCAGGATATCGCAGCAACCATCACAACTTGGTCCGCATCTCCTGCCGTCTCATTTATTCCTCTAAAACTAACACATTTATCCAGGATACTTCCAATACTTGGTACTACTACAGACATGTTAAACCACCCAATCTTTGTTAATTTGTCTTGCAGGTATACTTCTCCAAGCGCCTTTTGAAAGCAATGCGTTCCGAAGGACAATTCTCGCAACTTCCAGGTGGATTGGCTCACCCATGGCTTCTCTAGCCTATATCATGTGGAACATCAAAGTATCTGGCAAAGCTGCTATGATGGGTATGTCAGACTATGCTCAAATTGGTTGATCTTAATACTGAAGCCTTCCAGTGGACATGTCGATACCATATGACGGACAGATTCCTGGAAAAGACAGCGATTTTGCCAGCATGCGGGATTCTATGTACATCCTGACAAACATGAACCAATATAGCATCAAACCAAGCATATCTTTGAAGAATGAAGCAGAGGGCCTACTGAGAATTGCTCTCTTCAGCAAAGATCTAAAGCTTCGGACCGTAGATGGCAACTCTCTGGATAAAGTAAGGCGACATTACGCCCAAAGGCTTCGTGAAGGGAGGAGAAGGGGTGTAGTTCCAGTATACATTTCGACCATGTGGTTTCTTTTCAGTTTGGGAATAAGTATTCAAGCAGGTGAGTGCGGGTCCCCCGCTACATTCATATCCTATCTATCAATCACTAATCTATCTATGAGCATTCGGCGTTATTGGCAATAATGCTACAGCTCACGACTTAGCACTAGGCTTGCTTCTTGCATGGCTACCCGTGTTGATACTTTGTTCCGTCGTCGATCGAAATCCTGTCGCTGCAGACGACATCAGAAGAAAGCTTAACAAACTAGTAGATCTTGTTCGTATTTCCCTAATGGACGATGCCATCCGTAATGAATTCATTGAATCCTTCAGTGATAGACCGGAATCGCAACGCATGCGGGAATGGGTTGGAAACATCAGCAACCAGTGTGAATATATGAATGACTTTTTTGTTAGATTTGCAGGTCAAGGTCGAGTTCGATGGCATTATGGTGTTGCCCATCCTATCCTCTCCGATATCGAGAACTCCTATATTGCGGACCACGGCCGGTATTGGCTTAGGAATGAGCAAGAAGCGAGAACAAACTTGGTCCTTGGCTCAGTCGGTGAAGGACTCGTTTGGTTTGATTTGCGCGAGCTCTGGCAAATACTTAGTGCAGTTAGCATCGTAATGCTTAGCTGCTTCGGTTCGTTCATCATATCGTTCTATACTCCAACAGTTGGTTTAGGATGCAGGAGTGGAGGTTACTTAATATTCGCTACGATCTCAGTCGGCCTTCTCATATGTGAGCTCCTTGTCTGGTGGTGGTCTTCTCCCACCCATGTAGAACAACCGGAGTGGTTGGTGCCAGTTTCTACACGTCTTCAAAGCACGGCTACTTTCCACATGATGGAGGAGGGCTCCCGTAACCTTTTCCGTAGAGCCCAACGAACGTTTTCCGGATTTCGAGGAAGGAGTGAAAGAATGTTCGTTCGAGGCGCACTACGAATGTCTTCTCTTGTCCATTTTCATGATAGTCCTGAGAGGATTGATGATCTAGAAAGAAGCTTACAACGAAGCATCAAATTGATGCATTACTGGGGTCTTAAAGAGTGGAGTAAGTATCTCTTCTTCAGGCCGGCGGAATTCATAAATATGGTCTGGCTCAGCTACATCGTAATGGCGCAGACAATAGGATCATACCGCAACTGCGGTTGCATGACAAGCGTCTGGGGAACCTCAGGAGGCTATCTCGACTTTACCCAAAGTGATGTCACTGACAACCCCTTCATAATGTATTACTGGTCAGGCGGAACCGTAGTGGGGTCTCTAGGCCTGGTTTTCGGAATGATCTACATAGTTACTGAGGTAAACACCCCTAATCCCTTAGTCACTTACTTGTTGAGTACTAACCAAACACAGTGGTGCCTCCAATCCCACCTCAACACCGAAAACTTCGGTGATGCCCGCCGCGGCCTCCAACGCACTCGCACCTTCCGCCGCGTAACCTACCCTATCCGCTTCGTACTCCGCCATGTCATCGGCTGGTTCACGAGCCGATACGCCAAATTCTGCACCTGGATCGGCGTCCCCTGCCGCCAGCAAAAAAGCCTCATTTGGACGAGAAACATCACTTACCGACCTACGATCCAAGGCGTCGGTCTCGACACGGAGACGCAGGAGTATGATCCTTCGTATGCGCCGCTACAGAGACTTGGGAGCGATGGGAGTCACATCCCGCTCATTGTGATCCCGCCCACGATACAGAGGAAAGAAGTCGGCAGCGGAGTGAGTCCGAGACTGAGCTACGACCGCGTCAGTCCCAGCCCCAGCCCCAGCTTCGACCGTCTCAGCCTCAGTTTCGATAGCCCCGTCTTCTCGCCCGCGGAAATCTTCAGGCAGACACCGGCCGGTCGCGGTAGGAGGAGGGGGAGCAGCAGTCCCGGCATCGCTCCCGATTCGCTAAGGCCGAGTGCGGAACGGGTAAGGAGTAATAGCAACCCCGGCGCGCGGGAGGAGTTTCTGCAGGCGGTGAGTCTGCCCGCGGCGAGGGAGAGGAGGTATAGTGATGGGCCGTTGAGTCCGCCGGAGAATGTGCGGAGGTCCGGGGCGAGGGTGAGGAGTGTGAGTGATTTGAGCGAGGCGAGCGCTTTGGGGATTTTTACGACTGATGTTGGGAGGGGGGAGGTGTGAGAGGTTAGGTTACGAGAGGGTTGTTAAGAGGAGGATGTTCTCTAACATCTATGAGGAAGACCTCGTCTTGCTCTGCCCCTTACGGCGGGGATAGGGATAATGACGGCTCGATAGATATACTGTATATAAGAGTCATGTACCTTGGGGAGGAGTGGTACTATCGGGATTAGATTCCTGAAGTTGGTCGACGAAGGCGATGAAGGATATGTATAGTTTATAGTATATATATACCCAGATGACAGTAAGATATCTAACCCTATAATAATTTCTGTGCACAGTTGAAGCGCAGAGGATTAGAATTTGAACTACTTCCGGTACCATGCGTTGGGAAAAATGGCGAGGTCCATACCTACGGAGTGTTCACCCCCTTATCCACCTACTTCGAAGTCACACCCCCGTAATCACACTCACACTCACACTTTGTCAATTCAAACCCAGCCTCAGACACCAAAGCAAGAAGCTAAGAAAGTAATCCCACAAACCCGTGCGGGACATCCATTAACTAAACTAAGCTAAACTAAACTATACCACAGCTACGATGCCAATGTCCAATGCCAATGTTCATATCTCATAACATCATGCGGTATGCTACCCAATTCTTATTCCCTCTCTCCCCCTACTCCTCTCATTCATCATTCCCTCCATAACGCGATCCCAACCGCAGTAACCCCCTCGCTCACTCACACACTCTACCCAAACCCCATCCTCACTCCAAAATCCCAGCACAACACCCACAAGGTTTGGAAAAAAAAAAAGCGTACGCCTCCCCCTTCCTTGCCAAAAACACTAAGCACCCACACCCACACCCACGCCCCTCCTCTCCCCCGTTCCCGCCCCCGCCCTAGCGCGCAAAGGTACAGGTCCATTCCACGCCGGGAACGGCTGTGCCTTGCCTCTCTTACTCTGTGCGGGAGCTAGCCCTCTTTTCTCCGTTTCTTTTTCCATCTCAGTCTCCGTCTTCGCCTGTTTATGGGAGGTCTGAGAGGTCTGTGAGGTTTGTGGCAGAAGGGGAGAGGGCGGGACGGCGTTGGGGTATGTGCGTTTTGGTTTAAAATTAAGACTGGGGTTGTAGGTTGTTGAGGGCAGGGTTGGGGGTTTAGGGGGAGGTTCGGGGGGGGATGGTGTGGGGGATGTGGGATTGAGGGATGTGGTGAAGGTTTGCGGGGTGAGTGTGACGTCGCTGTCATTCCTGGGTAGGGGTTGAGGTTGGGTGTTCAATTGTGTTTGTTGTTGAAATCGGCGTTCCTGATCCTGTTGTTGCCTCTGCATCTGAGCCTGGATGCTCATGAGGGGCGGGAGTGCCTTCTCGCGTCCCCCTGCCGGGTTCGAGGAACGAGTATCCTGAAGTCCCAATGGAGTAGTTGAGCGAGTCCCCTCTCGGAAGCCCGGGGGTGTGTTCGACCGGCTTTGGTTTCCTGATCTTGGGACCCCGGGAAACGGGATCGGGGTGTTCGATCTACTTCCCTGCAGACTCCCATTCTGCATCTGATCCTTCGCCGGGAGCGGAGGACGCACCGCCACCGCATACGGCGACGTCGGAGGCGCAGGCGTCACTACCTCCGGGATGGTATGTATGACTGTCATCGCCGTCGTCACGGTCCCATTCGTTGTGGCGCTGAAATTCCTCGTCTCGTTCTCCCTCTGAGGCGGCTGCGGGGGCGTATACGACCTTTGCGAGAAATCACGTGTGCGGGGAGAATCCTGGGTTCTCTGGTTGCCTGGATCCTCGTCCCATTTCTGTAGCGTAAGCGCAACGTCTCGGTTCTTTGTGCGCTCGACGCGACCGCGACAAGCGCCGCAGACGCGGAGGCCGCACCACCAGCATGTCCAGCGCTGGGTGGAGCCGTCGCCGCGCTCGCCGGATTGGTCGAAGGAGGCGGAGGAGAAGCAGAGCATGCAGCCGACGGGCGCGACGCGGTTGTTGCTGGGCCACCACTTGTTGTGCTTGTGTAGGCACTCGAGGTGGAGTTTGGTGAGATGGGGTGCGTTGGAAGAGGGTGGACGGCGCAGGTAGTAAGATACTGGTATGCCGGGGAGCGTTGGGGACTGTGTCGAGGAGGTTGCGGCGCTGGAACTGGTGGAAGGAAGTTCTACTGTGTAAGGGGAGTTTGGGGGAGTTGGGAGTTTCGAGGTGGCTGTCTTGAGGGGATGTTAGTGGTGGGAGTTTTGTAGAGATGGGGATAGGGGGGGCGTACTTTGAAAAGATCTAACGCGGTACTGCTCTTCCCCCGCGCATGTTTCGCCCTGATCTTCTTTGTAGGGCTATGTTCCCGCTCTGTAGACATCATATCCGTTCTGACGCCCCATTTAGATGGACTTTCTGGAGGTACTGGAGTAGGGGCTTTCAACAACAGTAGGCTAGGGGTATCGGAGCGTTCGAGGTTGGAGAGATCCGTGAGTTGAGAATCTTCCCTGCGAGGATAGGTAAGAGCCGATATATCCGGGGTTGAGGGGGTGAATCGATCGACTGAATAGGAATGAGAATGACCATGACCAATTGCCGTTATTGGTGTTACGGTGTCCAATGCTCTTCTTATGGATAGAGCATCGGGTAAAGATCCTTTCCGTTCTTCTGGCTCCTCCAGACGCGGAGACTTTGTTTTGAGAGCTTCATCAGAGGTTTTGGGAACAGCTTTCCGTTTAAGTAGGTTCAATGGTGTACTTCGACCCTCCTCAACCTTGTGCTTGAGCTTTGAGAGTTTCTGGCCCATATCGGGTATATTAGAATCTTTCTTTGGTAGCTCAGGTGGGGGTAGATCAGGAAGTGGACGGTCCAAAGGAGTTGATGCGGCGGTGGAAGAAGATTGAAACGGACGTTTAGATTGTTTGGGTGATGGCGTGCTTGATGAGGAGGCAGTTACGGAAGAGCCGTTACTGCTAGTTAGGATCAGACTTGTCGGTTTGCGCTTTCTTTTTATTGTTTTGGAAGCTATGGATGTGAAAGTGGGTGTTTCCGATATCTTTCTCGCGCGGCCATCCTTTTGCGGAAGAGGTAGACGTGGTTTTGCAGTTGCGTTTGCTACGTCTGTGATAGCTGTCAGCCTCAATATCTACCATGTGAGCAATGTATGAATTCATCTTCAACTACGAATTTTGAAACAAAACCAAATGCCCATTCTCGGGAAGTATGATTCCTTGCTCTTTCGTTATATTCCCAAAGTTTCCACTTAAAAAGACTATGGTTGAATTCTACGAATATCGTACCTTTGAATCTCACACTCGTTATAAGCGGATCCCCATTCTTCATGTCCTGAGTAGTTCTACCATCTTTTGGTGGCGGAGGAGGCGGTGGACTCTCAGTCTCGATCCCAAGCCGTGGTGAAGGGGAATAGATGGAGACATCATCACCCTCAACTCTGAACTTGCTATACTCATTCAAGATCTGGCTGATAATGTCGTGTCGCGCAGTCGGTGGGGCAAGCAGCGCCATGCTGCAACTCGACAATAACGGAAGACGAACTCTCCAGTAGTTCTCAGTTGTGGCTTTTTCGTACGAGAAAGTATCTGTATCACCGCCACAAATATATTAATGAGAGGGGAGCATTCGACATGACGACATTAACATTGAAATTAGTTAACGAAAGACACAATGTTTTGAAGATGAGGAACAAAGACGAAAGGAAGTTTTACAGCACAAGGGATAATTCATTTTTAGGTAGGAGAAGCCTTTCCCCCAATCTCGAATCCCCAATTCCCCATAAATTCGTCTCAGAGTGAAGTCTTTTCCCCTGACGATAAGGCTGTACATTTTGGGTCGTAGCCACATTTCTATTGGTTGAAACTGCTCGCGTTTGAGAATTCCGACTTTGGCGAACCCGCTCTCCTGAGTCCTTTCGGTCGCACCGCCATCGACTTTTGTAACCCGGTCGTAAGAACTTTGAACTGTCTTTCGTGTTTCAAATGGTAGATCTGTGCCATCTGACTGGTGCGGATCACGGTAGCTGCATCATTGACAGGAATCGACAATCTCTTGACCTTCCATATCAGGCCTTGGAGGTTTGGAGAAAGTAAACCTGTGTGAGCTGACCATCAATTCATCATAACGATTGCATCAGGAAAACTGCTAATCAGAGCACAGTAATACAACATCTACAAAGAAAGTTGAAAGATCAAGAAGATCAAAGTCTCATCTCAGAATTGATCCGCGAGATATCGCATTCCTAGGTTCATCACTGCTACTCAATATCCAAAATTGATGACTCTCATCCTGAGATTACGCATCGATGCAAGGGGCCGCATACCGTCCGTCGTGCGTCGTTTCACCTTCAAATAATCCGGACCAGAACGATGCGCGAAGGCATGTGACGACGCAGCTAGAACATCGAACCTGCAGTAAAAGCGATGATAATTTCTACTCTACCTCCGCATGGAAGTACTTTCTCTGTCGAGCTAGAATTGTTCTCGCTGTCGGTTCCCGAGAGATATCTTGCTATCAAGTATTTTCTTGTCAAGCTTCTCTTCAGTAACAACATCTAAGGGGGAACCTTAGTACTAGAACGGCATCGTTAGACTCGTGTCATGCTCTGGGTATAGCTTTCTCAGATGATGCTAGTACGGTATGACGAAGATTATGCGCGACGCATTATCCCCACTACAATAGGACAGCATGTCTAGACCCAAAGACTGGAGCAAAAATTGAGTCAATTTCTAATATTAACACTCTATTAGCCAGCACTAATCATCCCTCATCCCTAACTTCTAATACGGTCACCACATCCAATACATTCACAATGAAGTGAAAAGGAAAAGTTGAAAGAAATTCTAGACCAAAAAAAAGCTCTTTTCCTCGTGGTATCGAACGCCCGGTTTGTGAGAAGCAGCAAAGGCTCTCTAATGCCATAAAAAAACACCAAGCCGACCCTCAATTCCCTAGGTAGTGTGAGCGATATACTACGAACGAATACCCATAGTCACCAAATCCCGAATACGCCGCGCTGATGATTCGAATCCACAATAAAAGAACGATCTAAATGTCGAGGGTAGATGGCCGGTGATTAACATCAAGCTCTCATAGCAGCAGTGTGAAAACAGTAACTAGCAATGCGACGAAAGTGACTAGACTGCTGCTGCTGACATGTAGGTCCGAGCTTCCGTTTTGTTTTACGGGAATAGTCGTGTTTATGAACTCGGGGCCACAGGCTATGTTCATCTGTTGAGCGGCAGGCTGGTAAGTCTCATGAATCAATTGGGTTTTGTTACTGGCGAAGTCGCTGAAGACCCTCATGATACCCTTGAGACACTCGTTACACGAAGGTCTAGCACCACCAGGCCATGCCACTCCGACGGGGAGATAGTAGGGATATGAGTCCGATATCGAGCTACGGTTGGTGATGGCAGTAGCAAAACCTAGTGGTCCTTGAGTTAGTTTGGGGATGCCAAGATCACAATGTTCCGCTTACAATAGCTCCCACTGACATCCCTTGTGCATGCAGCTTGGTACAGAGGTTGATATGCAAGAAATCCCTCATACGCTTGTATGACCATCGGGTTTTCGCGTTCAAAGTCTGATCCACAGAAAGCATCATCGGTGATCTTAGCACCAAGTTCTTCCATCAGTGCACTACAGACTCTAAAATCGGCGTTACAAGATGCATCGAGGGTTCGGGTGATTGTGACCAGGTTTTTGGTGGCGATGAAGAAGGAGTTGGAGTTCTACGTCATCTGTTAGTAGGGTAAGGTAAGGCATGAACATGCAGTTAGACATACTCGGAGAAGAACAGAGATCGGGAGGCATGATTTAAAGGTGCTGTTCTTGAGGAAATCATTAAAGAAGGCAGGACATGCAGGACTGGTGAAGTTGTTCCCCAGATTGGTATCGAATGGAGATGGAAGAGCGGTGTCCGTTAAGGTAGGTTGAGCTGCTATCACAGACGTTCGAGAAGAAGGTCGAGTAGTAGGTCGCTCATCATCTTGGGAAGAACGGCGTGTGGTGGTGGTTGGGCTTAAGCTCTCGGGCAAGTCCTCGAATTGTCTTTCTTCGAGATGCATTCGTGGAGTTGGAGGATCTGAATGATCGACGAGGATTTCTCCTCTTCTAGCAATTCGCCGAACTGTGGAGCTTCGCCGATCACCATGTGTTCGTTCCGCCGTTGTGGTTTGACAAAAGAGAAGAAGTGAAAGCAAAAGAAAGAGAAGTATGTTCGAGGATGAGAGGAGACGAGCTGGTGTTGAGTTTTTACAAAGGCTCTGCTCTTGTTTCGAAAGATTTGAAACTCGCCGTCGTCCTGGCCGGGGTCTTTGATGGTGTGACGACGAGCCCGTTCTCTCAACAACTCTTCTCAGATGCATCGCATGCGGATGGAGATTCTTTCGATCGGCTTGCCATGCGTTCTTTGCAGTGGCCGCATGCGGCTCGTTCTCGTTGCGCAGATCCAACCCGGTAAGCATTGTGTACGGCTTTGTACCTCAACTCAATATCCGAACAACATGACACCCACGAGAAACATCTGCTGGAAGCCGCAAATGTTTCTCTCGAAGAGAATATTGCTTTGAGAGTTCCAAAGCGTAAGTCGGTCTTCGCCACTTCAGTTGTCAGTATGGCTCAACAGTCCTCTGCAGTATGCGAATTCTCAATGGTTCAGATCTAGACCCAAAACCGGAGGTTATCCCTTGCAGCTAAGCAGGAGATGCTAAGATTGGGAACAGAGCGTGGCAGCTGGTATTATCGGGACGGAGTCGAAATCCAGTATCCAAACGAGTGACAGTAGTTGGACGTTGGAAGTATTTTTTTCGTCTCTGCTGCTGTGATATTTTGGACCGGGACGCGAGAGGGAGAGCGAGGCAGAAGGACGATGGCTGCACGAATGCTTTTCTTTTATGAATTAAGCAGCACACCACAGACCACAGACCCCAAAGTTTCCCCCAACGGACCCATGAACTGGCAGCGCGTGCAAGGGCAGAGCGTGTCAAGCCACATTCAGGCCTTCAGAACCGAAAAAGGTGATAACGGTAGCTGCAAGCATCCTTAGTGGCTTCCTTAGCTGTTCATGGTGGATGATTGGGATTATTCATTATTGTCATTCTAACAGACTCACAGCACCAACTCGGTTTCTGACACTGTTTGACACTTTAACACCCAATTTTTAGCAGCGTTTGCCAAACCCGGAAGGGTATTGACTGCGTCTAGAATCCAATAACAAACACTCACTTCTAGAGCGAGCTGCCGACGCCTCACAGCCTTAGTTCGATAGGCGGGGGAACGCAATGCTTTAATCCCTGGGTTGTAACCGAACGGGCATAGTATCATTACTACCTCCTTGACTTTCCTCTGCCGGGAGATATTTATTTTAATTTATTCTCTTGTCCGACACCAATTGCATCCATCGCACAACACCCCCTCCCAAGCGGAGAGAGGTCGATATATAGATTGCTTTTGGCGGGGAATGCTCGTGACGTTCCAGGAATAATCTTTTCTCTCCCCAGCTGATGAGAGTGTTCGTCGGCGATCTCAGGGATTCGACAACGTGTGTGTATATAAGATTTACCGCATCATGCATGAAGGGTAGAAGAGAAGGCTCTTCTATATCAACCGGGATCAAGCGTCCAGTCAGTCGAAACTTATGACGGCTGATCATGGCGATAGAGGAGATGTGTCTGCAAGTTCACAAACTTTGCAGCTATTTAGTTCTACTGTATCCGACAGAGTTCACCGGAATGATCGAATTTCGCAATATTGTTGTAAAGAGGATTTTAGATTTGGCCCTAAGAAAGATTTCGATAGGACGGTATCATCAAGCATCGCACGGTTCTACCGCTGATATTCGCAAAAACGGTTTTTTCTACGCCAAATCTGGCCGATCACGACACCGAAGGCCTGGCACAGTGGCATTCCTTTTCCCATGAACATGCGATGCTGTCTTTGTTGAAGAACTTCTAGTACTCCCACAGAAGTCTCATCTTGGGATACAAGTGTAACCCCTTGAGTTCCTGTCCCATGTTCATCAATCTTTTGAACGTTCATGCTTGTAACGTCAAGTTAACAGCTTCATCGTTAACTTTTCAGCTGCCCGTAATGTTGCCGTAGGGTCTGTTGGAATGAACAATAATCAATAAAGACTCGCATTATTGGTAGATTTCACTATGGTAAGATAGAGTTACGTTAAGGAGTCGAGTGATCTGTGCGCCAGACGATTCGACGCCCATAAGCGGCCAAGGAATCAATAAAAGCCACATCCACTTTCTCTTTCCTCCCAACTTATCAACGGCAAAAGGAGAAATCTCCAAACAGCACAGTATCAATAATCCTCCACCTCTAGCCAAACTCTCCTCATCTTCTCAACCGGACCCAAGAAATAGGAATATACCGAGAGAACGCTTCTCTGCTGACGAATTTCCACTAAAGCCTTTACATTTTTAGCACCACTAACATGGTTCATGCATTCCTGGAAGCAATGGAACCTTCGATGCATCCATCTTACCATCTAATAATTCTAATCAATGTTCCTCACTTGTTTTCACTTACACCAATATTCCAGATATGGATATTGACAGAATTATTGCAAGATGTATCAAGTATAATCAAGGCGTAGTTAGACTGACAATATTCATGCAAAAGAATCGAGCAGGCAATACCTTGATATAGTCGAAACAATTTGAACAGGAAAACGCCGAATCATCAGGTCGCCGTTTCGTCGATGATTTTGAATCCTCAGCAAATTTCTGCTAATTCCAACACCCTGTGGTGATGCTCTAGAATCCTGATTCCTCCCAAATTCAAACTACAATACTTGACAAAACCGATGAAAGGACTGTTCGACCGATCTGACAATATACTATATACTCGCAAGCTATCTTCACCCCTAACTTTGGATGCACACTGCAAGAGAGCCACTCCAAGCATTATTCAAGGAATAGCATCGGGAAGTTCTGACAACTCATGATGATACATCTTAAACAATGGATCCCAAACGGTGCACGCTCTCTTGGAAATTCCACCATTCAGATACTCCGGCCTTGGTACGAACATTTGCTTGTCCGCTGCGCACTCCAGTGCCTCGCCGTTCAACGAATCATCGCCGTCCAGAAATCGATTGTACGCTGATACAATCGAAGAGACAGGCGTTAGTCTAGAAAGCGTCAGTTTGTGATTTTCTATTTCCCTATCGGTTTTCATACGCTTCTGAAGACACCGCATCGATCATTGCTTGAGGTATGATATTTGTATGAACAATCCCTGGTAGAACCGCATGGGTCGTAATATTCTCTTTCTGCATCATGTCAGTCGTTGCTCCGTTCTTCCAAGTCACTCGTAAGCATACTATTTTTAGTACTCTCGAAACCGCTCGAATGAAGTTGAGCACCTTCGCATCGTCAGTACAGTCCTTCCTTGCTGGTCAAGTTCTTACTGCTGCTTTTGCCCCATCATACTCCGGATAGCTTTCATGCGGATATAGTGCCGCAGCACTTACGGTCGCTACGATCTTTCCACCGGGAGTTTTATTCTTCCTCATGAAGTGGATGGCTAACTGAGTACCGTATACAACACCCTTATAATCTATATCCGTACAAGAGAGATCTGGCTTAGGCGGTATCCTACTCGAAATCAGTCCATTAACTTTACTCAACTAGGATACATCATACTTATTCGATCCTCGATGGTCGAGAATATATACTGAACTATTGACGTTTAACTAGACACGCCGCTGGACATGGTGTCTCTCATACCTTCGATCCACAATTCCTGCATTTGCACACAATGCATCGATCCTCCCAAACTTGTCCCACGCCTTTTGGAACATCTCAGCTTGACTGTCATAGTCGGCAACATTGCACTTGAAAAACTCCGCTTTATCTCCTAGCTCTTTCGACAATTCCACATTGGGATTGATATCGGCCATGGCGACCTTCCATCCTCTATTGACGAGATCGCGAGAGAGCGCAAGACCCATCCCTGACTGTAAAACAATTACGAAAAGTGTTTTTCCACATTCGGATATTTCAACGTACCGATGCTCCCGTTACGATAGCGACTCTTTCAGAAGGCATGGCTATTAATTCGCCTCGAAGTATATGTTCAACAAACTAGTCTCTGCATCATCTGCTACTCATCCAGAATGTTTTTCATAGTACTCTTTACTTGCTTTCAAATTATACATTTGTCCATTCCCTAAACCACCTGATCCCCGCGGGTACGTTCTCCCGCACGTGCTTTTCTTCCTTTAATTCTCCAGTGTGATGGTTCATAGTCGCATGATCTACATCAAGAGCCCCGAGATACTGGCTCTGGAACGCACCAATCTGCTGATGTGAAATAGCAAGACTAAGATTTTACAATATTAGTTGATAGTCTAAATTGCTTGTAGCCAGTCAAGTTGTTCAGACAAGAATTTTACAAGAATAATCGCACCATACAATATCATTTTCTGAAAACTCACGATCACCCGGCATCAATCCCGGACAGCTCCTCGGCTAATCAGTATCCCAAAATGGGTTAGTGCAGTCTTTATACCCCAGATTTCCCCGGATTTTAAGGTTCAGGAAAACATTCTCCGATGATCACTACTAAAACCTCTATGTTTCCGCGGGTATTGACTCGTTGGCGGTGATAGATAACGTGTGAACGCGTCTTGGAAGGTATAGTATTTTGAAAATGACTTTAAGAAGTGTTCAATTCCCCATGCATTTTGTTACATGGGCTTGTTTTCGCAGATATAAAATAAATTTCTCTCTTTCCCTACGTTTGTTTCCTGCCCAGAGAAGCGATAGTATACAGATAATATAAACGTAGTAGTTGGTCACAATGGCCGTCGACAATCATCCCATGGCTGAAAAGGAGTCTGCTATTCACAGAACCACCACGTCTGAGGATATTGAGAAATCCAGCGAAGAAAAACCTGCACAAATTACGTACATTCCACAGTCAGATGAAGAGTATAATGTCACTTTCAAGACATGGATCGTCGTCTGGGTAAGTTAGAATCAGGAGAGAAGGTGTCCATAAAGACGCTCACTCACACATCCTCTTACAATTAGCTTCTCCATGATCTAACACTTCCTTAGATCCTCGCTCTATCCTATGGTATCTCCTTCTGGATTGTACCCTCCCTGTCCTCTGTCCAAGGCTCCGTAGCTACGAAACTCGGTGACCCGACGGCAGCAGCCTTTTATGTCGCGGTTTACACGGTATGCTTCTCCAATATCCGTGTATTTAGGCCAAATTTCTCGCAGTGGAGAACATCTATCTACAAAAGCACTCATTATTCTTTTGTATTAATCGTAAATTGACAATTTTTAGATGACCGTCACAATTGCGTTCATGGTCTGCGGTGCCAACAGTGATCTTTTCGGCCGCCGATGGTTCATTGTTGGTGGCAATGTGTTACTTTTCATTGGGTTCATCGTCGGCGGAACCGCAAAGAACAATAATGCTCTGATCGCGAGTATGGCCTTAATAGGATTTGTAAGGTCCCCAGAATATCCCTTTCCCGTCCATCGTCTCAGTCCCTTGCACATCCTATTACCTCGAAATATCTGAGCATTGACTTTGCACTCTCGCACGTATAAGAAGCAGGAACACCAATATGAGAGAAACGTCACGGAATAACACCTAAACTAATGAATATTATGTTCATAGGGAGCTGGAAACGCCCAATTGGCTGCATTTGCACTACCAGAACTGTTACCAAACAAGTGGCGGCATTCCGCAATTGTACTTGCGGGTGAGTGATATCTTTCCCGTAGCTTCTTCCCATAGGAATCTAATACTGATTCAATCGTATAGATGTTGGTGTCTACTTTGCCGTCGTGGTCGGTCCGGTCGCAGGCCGTTTCTCTATCCAGCATGGTGATTCTGTACGTCCTCTCTATTTGAATCCCACCTCCTCCCCTCACATCGAATTTCTCCAGATCCTTAAATCTCTCGCGGATTTCTAACATTTCCAGTGGCGCTGGCTCTTTTACGGTCCCGCTATTGCCGTGGCCTTTTCCTTTCTCGGCCTGTACCTCTACTACTTCCCACCAGCACACCCGCGTGGCCTACCCTTCGGGCAAGCAGTTCGTGAACTCGACTATGTCGGCGCAATTCTCTTCATCGTCTCTGCGACTCTCATCCTGACCGGGATCGTATACACAACCACACTACCTGCCTCTAACCCAAAGGTCATCGGTACCCTGGTCTCCGGATTGGCATTACTCGTCGTCTTCGCGCTATACGAGACCTTCGCACCCCTCAAACAGCCCCTGACGCCCACGCACGTCTTCACCCGAGGCAAAGGCAGAGATCTGACCGCACCATTCGTCGCCGGCTTCGTCGTTACCATGTTCTACTATGCCATCAACGTCATCTATCCCACCATGATTTCCGTTTTCTTCACGGACGAGACCACAGACTTCCGTTACGCGATCGTCCTCACCCTACCCCAAAACCTAGGTCTCACCTTCGGCGCTGTACTCCTCACGCTCTTCGGCACCGCCATTGGCCACTGGCGCTGGACCCTGACAGGCAGCGTCACGATTATGGTAGTCTTTGGCGCGCTCCTCGCACTAGGTACACCAGAGCGGAAAGGCATGATGATCGCGTTCGTCTTCCTCGCCGAGGTCGGCTTCGGTTGGGCCCAGTACCTCAGCATCGCATTCATCCAATTCGGCGTCGATCAGGTCGAGCTCGGTATTTCAGGTGGTCTAGCGTAAGTCTTACCCCCTTTCATCCTCCAGTATCGAGAGTAACTAACACGAGGCATAGAGGTGTCGCACGTTTCGCAGGCGGCTCCGTCGCCATCTCCGTCTACACCACCATCCTCACAAACGTGCAATCCAACGCGTTCGCGCGCCTCCTCCCGCGTGCCGTTCTCCCCCTCGGGTTTCCCTCCGCATCCATCCCCGATCTCGCCGCCGCACTACCGCTCGGGTCCGCGGCGCTGGCCCAAGTCGAGGGCCTCACGCCTGAGATCGTCGGTGCCGCGGCTGCCGCGTTCAGACAGAGCTATGTCGAGGGTTTGAGGACGACGGCACTGTCGAGTCTCAGTTTCGGGATCGTGGGGATCATCGCGTGTGTTTGTTGCGTGGATATTGGGAGGAAGATGGATGATCGGATTGAGGTGTTCTTGGAGAATGATGAGAATGCTGATAAGAATAGGTTTCATTAAGGAGCTTTGAGGATAGGGCGAGTTCAGAAGTATTTGCGCTGCTAGTGGGTTTTATAGGTTTATGTCTATGAATTCTTCGGCTTCGTACGGTGGTGAAATGAGTGAGTATATGATCTTCGCGTTACTTCACCCATGTTTGACGTCGTTGAATGTAAGTGGACGTGAGGGATAGGCTGTGAACACAGCACTCGAGCTCCTTCATCACTTGACTAGTACTCCTAGCTCTACTTACGCATATCCCTGTCCAAATTCCCACCTCCCTGAATCCCTGGGGGACCCCCAGTTTAGACCCACGAGATACAGTACCTAAACAGCATTTCCAACTCAACAAGATCGCCCATAAATCCCTAAAACCCGAAGAGACGGTGGACTCGGACCACGATGTACAGCAATTTACATTACATAGTAATAACTAATAAATAGTAAGTACCTTAGTAGCTTCGAACCATGTCATCTGACCAACGTCGCTTGGGTAGAAGCTAGGAGAATGTTCTATGAGCAATAAACTGCCACATGTAGAAGTCAAATATCTTTAAACTGCATTTCCGCTCCTTTGCTGCTTTTGTGGTACATGGACGGGCTACCGTTGAGTTCAGGGGCGGGATTGGGGGTTCCTGCTCGCTGTGCTTTCAGGGGTACTGCTTTTTGGACAATCTAGTGTTTGGGCTATGGTGTACGGTACAATGAACGCAATGCTCCATTGAAAAAGCTCCGAAATAATGAGTTCCTGACAGTAAAAGGGCCCTCGAAGTGTATCAAAGATATCGAGATCTTATTCAAATCAATCACATGTATTATCTATCTACTTCACTTAAAAAGGGGTCAAGGGTCAGGACGCCCCTGGATGCCCAAAAGGCCTTCGATCCAAAAAGGAATCTACTGCAACGAACTGAAGAATATTTGAACTGAATGATCAACTCTGAAAGGGAGAAAGAAAAGTATAGGCTACCCTAAGACTGGATGTAGGGAAATTTTGCTGGTAATCTGGAGTCATTGGTGTAGGGAAGAGCTGGGTGTGATTTGATAGAATAGTTGAGCTGTTCAATCGCATCGTCGAAGGGGCATTGTTGTAAGAGGTGAGTTTTTGTTGTTCGAAGTTGCCATCAAGGCGTTAATTCTCTATGTAGATGTCGCACGCCTCGATTCTCCCTTCTATAACACCCTTATCCATCAATCAACCTAGTTCTTGAACCAGGTGATGAAGCTGCCAGTTGGCTTGCCAGTATTGGCGGGGAAAGAGAAGGTGGTGATGAAGGTCAAGCCACCCTTGGTAGTGGTTGTTGGCTTCTTTGTGGTGGTTGGCTCTGGCTCATAACCGCCCTTTGTGGTGGTAGGCTTTATCAAAATATGTTAGTAATCTGAATTGGAAGAAGCAATTAATGGTATATTTACCTTCTTGGTGGTGGTTGGCTCAGGCTCGGGTTCGTAGCCGCCCTTGCTGGTGGTAGTGGGAGCAGCCTTTGTGGTTGAAGAAGTCATTTTAGTGGATGTCGACTTCTTGGTAGTTGTTTTTGTTACCTTTGTTGTCGTCTCAGGGGCCGGCTTTGAGGTCGTCTCGGGCTTCTTGGTGGTAGTCGGCTCGGGTTCATAGCCGCCCTTTGTGGTGGTCGGCTCGGGCTTTTTGGTTGTTGTCAGTTTCGTGGAGGTCGATTTGGATTTAGTCGTCTTAGTCGTCTTTGTTACCTTAGTAGATGTCTCCGGCTTCTTTGTCGTAGTCTCAGGAGCGGGCTTGCTTGAGGTGGTAGGGGCAGGCTTGCTGGTGGTTGTTGGCATCGGTGGGTAAGCTGGGGTGGTGGATGTGGTGGAAGCAGCCTTGCTGGTAGTGGTGGGCATTGGTGGGTAATCAGGGGTTGCGCTCGTGGTGGGAATGGGGGGATACACGGGCATAGACTTGGTACTCTTGACAGATGAAGTCTTTTGGGTTGGGACGATGATGATCAACCCGCTGGAGGTTTGGCTGGAATGGTAGGTTAGATATCTGAACTTCGAGTATACCATAATGTTTTGGGATCTTACTATTGAGGGAGGGCCAAAGCCACGGAGGCAGCGGCGAGAAGAGTGATAGCGAAACGGGCCATTGTGTTGAGAATTATACGTTCGAGTTTAGTTTCTTTTCTTGCAACGTCGATGGCTGATGAAGCTTAGGAGACGACCTCATGATTTATATACCTCTTCTACGGCGTAGTCCATTGTTTATGCCAAGCTATTATATTCGACTTCATGTTGAATACGAGAGGATATAGTACGCTCACCCATAAAGCAATGAAGTCTTGCAGCCATAGTAGCGACAGGTCTGGAATTCGGCTAAAGATTGAAGCTGGTATGTTCGTGGCCGCTCCGGTGGAGGAATTCCTTGGCTTTAATCACGGGAAAGTGAAAACCTGGAGCACAACGTGATCTGCACCTTGAATTGGGGTAGGTTAAGCTCTGGAACTTGCGCGGCCCAGGGAGACAAGCTCAGAGAGAACGTGCATCGTACGCTGGTACGGTATTTGGTAGGCCAGATTCTGGGTTTATGGCGGGTGGTCAAGGCCAATCCAGAGCAAAGGATCGAGTGCGGTCCTACGGACCGCTGAGAGTGGTTGAACAGAATAAAGAAGACTCGCTCTTACGGTAAAATTCATCTAAGCCTATGCAGGAGATGCTTTGAAAGTGATGGGAAGAGATTGAAAAGTTATGAGGTGATGAGCGATGAGACCAGCATATAAATTGAAGTTTATGAAGATACCAAAATTAGCAGCTGGATCCACCTTCTAGACGCCAACCCTGCAACTGGATCAATAATGTGGGGTACGGTTCAATTGGGTGCTCTCTTCGACCACCATTGACAAATTATTGCATCAATCGGCACCGGGATAAATGAAGGAGGATGAACATCATTCTCAGATGAGATGATCAAATGCATCGATGAGACGGAGGACTGGAAAGGAAAGAGAAATTCTTAGAACGTACTGAGTAGGACTATGGCCTCGAAATAACCGAAAGAGAGCTACAACCTACCTAACGACGGGAAGGATATTAAATAATCGTACCTTGTAACATACTAGCAAGATCGTCACAACTCCAGTTTATTGCCCATTCTCAACATTATCTTTTCATAATGTTCTTTTGCACTGGAACAATCCGTCGGATCTAGTTGAATCGAAACGCATCGATCAGTATGTGAAGGCGATCGCCTATACCACAAATCGCCGCGAATCCCTTTAGAAAGTAAGTATACTCGTATGACCAAGCCGGCGGATATCTATATATTTGTCTAGCTCGATTTTGCCTCAGTTGCAGCATGCAGAAACTCGTAGAACTGCTCAATTAAGCCGTACAGAAAAGTTAAGATATCGAAGGCGCCAGTGTGACCTGGTTGACGCGAGCGGTAGTTCAATTCGGATTATTTAAGTGAGCACTTATACGAGAAGGGAACTCCGTACTAGGTACACCTTTGAACTTCTTCCAGAAAAGGTACCGGGTACTGTAAGCATGCAATCTCTAACCCACGTCCGGACGATTGGAGGCAGCCACTGCGGGGAGAAATGCAAAGTTAGACTTTGTAAAGAGCTGTATGCTTTCTTCATACCTTATGGCATTGTAGCCAGTCAAAATAATGATGAAGAACAGGTTCGGGAGGGTGAGGGAAAGAATCTGAGAAGTAGGAACAGGAGAAGATCTCTCTTGATCCAGGAGTCGATCGGGCCGAGCAATTATATCTTTTCAGTTTGGCATGCTGAATAAGCCTCGAATTCCGCTCCGGGTGCCAAGCCCGCTTTCGTTATTCCCGCCATGAATGAAATTGAACAACACTCCTTCAAGACACCAGTTCTCGATTCTCATTAAGATGCCTTTCTTCTCCAACTTCCAGATTACTCTCGTTCAAAGCTTCCTCATTTTCCTTTTCTGAGTTTCTAGATATTCCCCAGATATGCATTGAAATATAAAATGGAGAAGGCTGGCCCCCAACGGTCTAGAACTTGATGGTACGTACAGTATGTACTTGTAAGGTTTGGACGCGGGGAGCCTCAGCTTCCATTAGGTTGATCCGTTTCTCTTCAACGAACCGAGATAGACCTTATTAAACACTCAAAATTGAACAACATATCCCATGTCTTTTGGATTCGGTGTTGGGGACATTGTCACTTGCAGCCGGTTAGCTGTCAAGACATACGATGCTCTCAAATCTGCCCCAAGCGAGTTCGCTGACCTACGCTTGGAGATCGGAAGTCTCAATTCAACACTCAAGGCTCTTGCTGAGGAAGAGAAGTCACCAACTTCTTTGATACACCTATCTACTCCATCTCGACGTGCTGATCTTCGTATTATCATCGAGAACTGCAAAACTGGACTAGAAGCTCTTCAGAGTATAGCTTCCAAGTACCATAGCCTTGCACCCTCCGAAAAGACCAGTATAAGAGAACTATTGCGCTTTGCTGCCAAAGATAAACAGGGTCTAAGAGAAAAATTAGCAATACATACGTCCAGTTTTAACATCTTCTTGACCTCACTAACTCACAGCTCACTGGGACGCCTGGAATTTCTGCTCAAGAACTCCCGCCAGTCTACCAATTTTGGAACTACTACACCTGGTCCATATCCTTCTTACCCTTTATTTCGTCAGATCAATACGAATGTAAGTGCAAACGCAGTTCCTCATGCAAGTCCGAATACAGGGATCTGGTCTTCCATTGGCAGCGAGCTCGCTGCAGAGGGTATCACAGATGAACATGCAACAAGATTTCAGGAGGAGATCAAAAGCTATATGCGACATCTCGTACGAGGTGAGGTACCTTTTTGGACATCGCGACCGGCAAAGGGAAGCGCACCCTCATACCCCACAGGGTCTCTATTTGGCAACCAACCGCAGTCAAATCCGTCACAACCAACATCCCCTGGGCATGGATCTGGATCATTGCCTTCACCTTTTGGAGGACAACCTGTACAAGGACAAGGCCCACCGTCTTATCCTGGGAGGACATCCGATCCACCACCATCACATTATCCTCAAGAATATTCCCTGCCACCATCGAATTATCCCCAGGAATATAAGCCCCCACATCGAGGTTCTTCGCTGTACACACAAAGGGCTTACACTGCCACTGTAGAAGAGAAGCTTCTTCAACGACTTGCCGCTGAAGAAACCAAGAAGAAATCTATCACTCGACAGCTGAGCACGCCAGAGAAAGTGGCCGAAAAACATGAGGTAACGCGAGGAAAGAAGTCAAGTGCGGTCGACAAGATATCCAGTGTTCTGGACCAAATCTTTGAAATCGAGATCGAGTCACCGGCTGAAGCCGACGCGGAATCAGAGCTTTCAGCCGAGCCCGAGCCCGCACCGAAACCTCTGAACCCTCCTAGCTACCAGCCACCCCCTAATTACCAGCCATCTCCTATTTACCAGCGCCCCCCTAACTACCAGCACCCTCCACTCCCCATCATAGTACCACCACCGCCTCCACCACCGTCACCACCCCAGCGCCCCACAGACCCAGCACAAACGCAGGCAGCGCGCAGAATGCTACGGGCGCTAAGGGCCAAACGTCAACACACCCTTTCTTACGATCCTAAGTCTCCCTCAATCACATCCCTCGACGTCGAAGCATCCCAGATCATCCAATGGCTCAAGACCGTGGGGGAAACGGTTCCAATGGTCTCCGTGTGGCTGTGGCCCTCGTGCGATGCCTGCGACCTGCCAATCGTCAATGTGTACTTCCACTGTCGCACGTGTCAATTGGATGACTGGGACGTGTGCGAGACCTGCTACGAGCAGGGGAAGCGCTGTCTGGACGCGAGACATCGGCTTCAGGAGAGGGATGCGGCGTATATCGATATGAGTACGAGAGCGTCTAGGGCTAGTGCGTCAAACGCGATATGAGGAGTCGGTACGCAGTCGGTATGTTTATGACGGGGGAAGGGATGATGCAAGTATTTCTTGATTTTCCTGGTTGACGCTTTTCGGTAGCTGTATGTTAGTTGTACTCTCTCGCACATGGGTTCGTGATTTACAAGGAAGCTCGTGTCTTAACACTTATACGATAAGTTAAGGGTGGCCTCGCAAAAACGAGGTCCGTCCCATTGGGGTGTAACGACTGCAAGGATGGTAATAAATTACTAGAAACGATAATTCCATCTTTTTACCTATCATATCAGTCAGTCCTTTGACCTACCTACTACCCATCCCCATCCCCCACCAAATTTCACATCTTACCAGGAGCCCACAATCCAGCAACCCCTTAAACACCACTCCCATAAGCCTCGCAAAAAAAAAGAAAGAAATGAAATGAAGAGCAAAAAAAGACAAAAGCAAAGAACAAAGAGCAAATAAACTACGCTAGATTCCGAACTAAGCGAGGTTACGTCACGCCGGCCCGAGCCTTCTTTCAAAATTTGGAGCTTTGGAAATGGAGCTGCCCCGAGACATTTTGCATCCGGTCACTGTGTGTATACTGTGAATATGTGAACCTGCGTATTTACAAGTACAAGAAGTCACCGACTGTTACCCTCCTCCCAGAACCAGAAACTAACAGGTCCGATACCTCATCCCTACCGGTGCAAGTCCGCCATCAATCCTCGCATAATCAATTTGGTAGAACATCACTCAACATACCCCCTCTCATCCCCCTTTTCCCCCACAACCACAATAATCATATCTTACCCTATCCAACCCGACACGACTGAGCCCAGCGGCCCAGCGGCCCAGCGGCCCACAAACCACAAACCACAAACCACAAACCACAAACCACAAACCACAAACCACAAACCACAAACCACATCACCAAAGAACGCAAAACCCTCAAACCCTCAAAAGCAGCACCGAACACCGAATTCCAAGTCCCAAGCCTCAAGCTCCCCTTTCAACTATCTAAAACCGCAGGCTGAGGAATAGCGCGGTGTTTCGCACCCTATTCACCATCCATCAGATGTTAAACCGGTAGAAAGTTATAAGGGGGTTTAATAGAGCAGCATCTCCAAGGTTCGCTATTATCGTAAACGAAAACGAGGAAAAAAAAAAATCCAGACTGATGTGTCCTCTCGTGATGTTCTCGTCCTCGTCGATTTCGACCTCTCCACGATGATGATTGCACGTTGCTTAGGGGTAACACTGCCTTGGGAACAATACGACGCTTCCCCGGGAATGATACAGCACCGCAGCATCGAAGGTCAGGTCAGTCTCTCTATCAGACTTATCACAAGAGTAAGGGATGAATTAACTCATATTGTAGAGGGAAGACGAAGCGCAACACAGTCGAGGTAAAGATTTGATTCTCATAATAGCTACTTCAGTGCCCCTAAGCCGCATGGTTGAGCAGCGGCTCCTATGTTGAATACTTCATAACAAAAGAGAATCAGCATTAAAATCCGCCCGATATCCCATCGCCTTGTTTCAGACCATTACCTTCGTCGTCCCAGGTCTGGATAGGGATGAGTGAGCTGTTACTCCTGTTCAATGTCAGCAGGTGTTCGTGGAAAGAGGACCTGTCATGACCAACCTCGGCGTCCTTAACGTCCAAGGAGTTTATATTGGCCACAATCCACAGCACGAGTCGAGGTACCAGTACGCCAATGACGACTCTAACAACGAACGCTGGTACACCAAGAGTTCCCAACGCCGTCTTTACAACCTCGTAAATTGCATCGGCAATATTCTGTCCAGACTGAGCGTTGTAGTCAGCCGCCCAAGCTTTGATGTTCACTTGGGTGGCGCGAGGTAGCAGGTTCCAAACGGCGACGGCGATGTCGTGGAGGCTAGGAAGCTGCTTCCAGGTTGTGACATTGCCGTGGATGTCCAAGATGGGCCAGCCCACATCCTGGAAGAAGAAGGTTGCAGAACTTTGGTGAAATGGTTTGTACCCATTGTATGTGTGCATGTCAAAGTAGTCGGTCATCCATGCCAAGTTTTCTGTGTCGGTAGGCCAGGTCCAGTCTGTGTCGGTAGCATCATTGGCAGTGGAGGAGTAACTATCGGCGGCTGCTCTCCTCGAACCGGCCGATAAATGACTGTCTAAATTGGACCCTTGACCAGCTTTGAAGCTCGATGTCGCCTTATCGCCTGATAAAAATAGTTATGACAGGGTAAATTTGAACGAAAGCCAGTTCACTTACCGATGAATCCTGGGAAAATTTTTCCAATAATATGCAACTCTATGGTGAAAGCAATCAGTATGGTACCACGCCATGGAATTATTTAAGAGTAGTGGTTTACTTGCTGAGTCTGACATAGTTACAGTGAGACAAATGGTTCTTAACTACTGGAAAGTTCTCGAAGAGGTCGATTATATGGGGAACGAGTTGAGAGAGCCATCCTAAGAAGCGCGAAAACGATGGCGAAATATATAGACAAGTGCTGGAAATCTGCGCATCCATTACCACGCAAATCATCTGCTCCTAGGAGTAATTGCTTTATTAAATTACAGCATTAAACTTTCTCGTCTAAGTGAAGCTGTAGGTGAATCCTTAGCATGAGTGCATGCGGTATGTGAAAGAGGCGTCCAAATGCAGAGTGAAAGTATAAAGTTCCGCGAGCAAGTGAGGAGGAGGGATTGAGTGGAAGGCATGATTGAAGAAAGGTAGAAAGGGGAGAGAAGCGAAACTTGCTCATACAGAGCTGCAGCAAAATCGCTGGCTTCCGTGCTCTGATAAAGCCGGGTAAGGGAATTGAAAGGATAAAGAGTGGAGAAGATACTTAAACGGTGCAGATCGAGACTTCGAGCGGTTGAAGTATCCTGATTACATATTTATCGAGTGCTTGATGCATTGCCTACTTTTGTCCGATGCGTCGAACCTTCCACACTTCTTACGCCCGACTAACCCAGGAGGCCATCACGCCGTGTTACACTATACGCATAACTCCTTTATCAAGAGAGAAAGCTCAAGAATGCCCCAATCTTCGGTCCGCTGTCGAAAGGCTTGATGAGTCTCTTCAGAGATGAATACGTGTCAGCTGGGCAAGGACCAGAACCATTATTCTCAATCCAGTCAGAGTTGAGCCAAACGACCGGAAGCTTGTACCGAAGATATGTGAACCAATTCTTCTACTGTGAGAGCTTTGGTGCCATGGGCTCATAAAAATCATCAGTGAGGATTTATCGTACTGAGTTCATTATTAGATAACGTACGCGGCTGGGAATGAGGACAGCTCCATAAAGACCGATGAGATACATTGATATCCTAGCGTATCCCAGGTCACAAAAAGAACTGGTCCCATTTGATTTGGGTCTGCTTCCATGCTTTCTTCCTCTGGGGATGCGCAGACTGTGCATTGGAAAAGACTTCTTTCATACACGAAAGAGGAAAGAAAGGTCAAAACAGATCGTACCCACACATTTGCAGAACCTTTTGGGGCTGTGTGAAATGAAAAGAGATGCCGAGTGCTTATGAATCCTAGTGGAGGGAATGAATAATTGAATGAAAATGAGACGCTTGTATAGACCTTGCCTATGCACTGCTGATGCTTGACTTTGCACTGCTCTGGAACACACGCAGACCCGTGCGGCATTTTTTGTTCAATCATGTCTTTTCTCAAACCCATACTTGCCGGCCAACCGGGCGAAAATCGTGCAGTTCTGATGGTTGTCGTTCGGGACAAGTAAAGTGGTGCTGTAGGGATTTGCCATTCGGCGGCCTATTCGCAGAGTCAAGGAGTTCAAAGTGTCCACCATGTCGATATTGCCAGCATGAAGTATAAGAGCCGGGAGCAAGATCGAAATGTCTTACAGGCCCGGTGAAGGACCTTTGAGTTGGGAGATGTGTGTGGTGATACAAAGCTTGGCCTCCTTCAGCTGTTATCAAGATTTCCTTGTCAGCGCAATTACTCTTAAAGAGTTGAATTGAGAGGGGTTAAGGTAGCCGCATCTTCGAAGTCCAAAATCAAAGTCAAAGTCAAAGTCTAGGAGGCTACAGATGAGGTGAACTCAGATGAAAGTCATCGTCCCCCTCCGACGTCATCACGATGGTTGTGTGCGCCTTCCCAAAGGGTAACACTTCCATTACCTACACCTTCCCTCTCCGTCTCTAAGAAAACGTCAGTATTTCCCGTCATCTCACTTGCAAAATGACTTCCTATCATAACCACCTCACTAAGCAACCTCAACGTCTTTGGGTTGATGTTTTGGGAACCCAAGGATTCCTTTGATAGTGCTACCCTTTTGAGAGGCGCCCCCTTTTGACTGGCTGACTCGAAGATTTTTCGGAATCTTGAAACAATTGTCACCACGAGTCAAGGCATCAGACGAACCATTCCCTGATTTCTCCCACTACTACTCTAAGACTGGTATGTGATGCAGAACGGTGACGAACTGAGAACGACATGGAGTTCGACGATGTTGAAGTCGGCTCAAGGGGTTGCTGATCGGTGATGCTAGTGCGCTTTCCCCCTTGGCGAAGGGACCCCTCAGTCTCCTCGAACCTGTTTGCAAATCTCTTCTATCAACCAACCAAGAGTCCCGTGAGGAAGGAGGAAAGTGGCAATCTTATCAATGACCCGACCGGCCGCTAATCCTAGGTACGGGCCGAGGAGAGTTAAGCAGAGGCGGTAGCCTGCGAGTCGTCGTTTCAGCAAAGAATTGACGAACAGGAGGAGGCTTGTGCCTCTTTTGGTGAGTGCTTGTCATGGTCTTGTGCATGTGCCCCAGTGCCCCCCAGTGCCCGATGCAGCATGAGACACGGAGCGATGAGTTGTCATTGCATACCCGTGGTGGATATGTAAGGTACCATCAACACATCTAACAACTTTATAAGGACGGCGTCGACCTTCTGAGCATCTGTTCCTGTATCATCTCTTTTGTCAACTTCGCCTTCACGTATAAGTCATAATGATACATGGAAAAAGACGCTGAAAACGAGACGGCGGCGGGCCCTGCGATGACACCCACACCTCAGGAGCTGCAACACGGTGAAATGCCACCACTAGCGCCCCCTCGTCAGCGAACAGAAACCTGATCACATGGACTCTTTTTGGCCCGAATTCGGACGCCATGCCAGGCCCGACTGCGAGTTTCTGGTAGTCTAACAAGTAACAAGAGTAAGAACAGGCTCTGACAGTCTATTTGCTGCCACCTTGACTTCCAATCCAACCCACCATGAATCCGAATCACGATTCCATTGGCCGCCAACATCCGAGAGCTCACTTTGGAAGGAGCGAGGTGCCCCTGTTCCGTCTCGAGCGCATGCCTTTCCTAGTGCTGCTTTTGTAAGGGAGTTCTAGCCAAGATCGGACTGACACAACCCCTCCAAAGCCTACCCACCCACTACCCCCCCCCCCCCCCCCCCCCCCCCCCCCCTCCCTCCCCGTAAAGCCCGTCGCATCTCCTCATGTGCCTGACTCTCGCACAGCCGCAGGACGTCATGCTGGCCAGAGTTAAAACACGCGGGTCGCGCTCGGGATGCCGTCGTGTCACTTATCTGCTTCCTTATCGCCTGTCACATGCCTTCCTGCCATCACTTCCATCTGCTCTCTTCGCGACTATCCGTACGAGGGAGATGTACTAGCTACTACTAACTTCCTGTTATACCCCAAATGCCCGGATTTCCCTCTTCCGCCTTGTACTCTTTACCGGCGCTATGTGCTGGTTATGGCCCTCGTTCGGAAAATCCGAAGAGAAGAAAAAGAAGAAAGCCTCTACCGTACCCGGAAAGCAGAAGAAAGATGAACGGAAACAAGACAGCGAAAGGCGCACAAGTCGTGCTCATCGGTCTCGCGATCCCGATAGACCATCCCGGCGTAGATCGGTCTCTCGCGACAACAGCAATCGCAAATTCTACAACCTCGACACCAGAACTCCAGCCCACCAGCCAGCGCAACCAGAACCTCTTGCGCCGGAAACCCCGCGCAGCTCGAGACGCAAGAACAAGACGTCCCGCGAAACCGACTCCCCGTGCAGTCCCAAGTCAAAGCCATCCACCGAAAGAAGCCCACCTCGCAAACTAACCCAGAAACCCTCCCGTCCACCACCTTCGCGCGCCTCCCCCAAGAAAGATCCGTCCAAGCGCTACGCGCGCCACTACCAGAGCCCCTACCTCCACCCCTCCCACTCCTCCAGCTCCGGCGAAGCACTCCTAAACCCGCGCCCAGACCGTCCCCTCCGCCACCGCCGCCAGCACCTCCAAACCCGCCCCGTGGGTCCTCTCCGCGGCGCCGGCGCAAAGCGCGATCCCGGCAACTCACCCCCCGGCACGCGCAGACGTGAGCACAGACGCCGAGACAGTGGCGCCTACACGCGCCTCGAGAGTCCCGGCGCGCCTAGGAAAGCGTCGCGGCCGGAACGGGAGCGTGGTGACCGGGAGCGTACGGAAGATGATGGGGGCCGAAGACATCACCGGGATGACTCGGCCCGGAGTAAAGACCATCGGAGCCACCGACGCAATGCGCCTAACTCCTCCGCGCGCCGCATGCCCGAGACGAGCTTTGCCGTCCGCGCTGCGACGGTGCGCGCGCTGCAGGATTTGAGAGAGGAGGCGCTGCTTAGTCCGTCGCCGCCGCCGAGGAGGAGGAGGGTCGGGTTTAGGGAGCCTTTGGAGTCTGGGGCGCGGGAAAGGACGAGAGGGGGTGTAGGGGGGACGCCGTGGTATTGTTGACGGGGATGCATTTTTCGGTCGCATGGGGAGTTTTTTTTTTCTTTTTTTTTGGGTTGTTCTGGGGTTGGGGGGAGGGGGGGGAAAGGTGTCTGCATGGTAGATCGGGACGGTGTATATATGGATCTTTACTCCACTATACGGTAGTGGTACGCTTTCGGGTTCGGGATGGAATGGGCTTCTTTTTTTTTTGGTTTGGGTTCGGAGTCTTGGATGGTAATTAATGGGGACCATACAGTAAGGTAGTGATAGGTTGGATACCGGGAAATAATTCAACGGCCGACATGGTCGGATGTCACTTGTTGAACCGTCGTAGGACGTTGTTTAAATCGACCGATATCTGCCATCTGATGGCTATATCGGGTTTAGAGCGGTTCTACGGCTGGCTGCAGAGCCGAGACAATGAGGAATAAGGTAGGTACGGCAAAAGGTTTAGACCGGCTGTGCAGCCAACCTGTGTATGATACCGTAGGAATTCTATATTAGAGTTTCCTGTCACCAAGTTCAGCATTTGGCCTTTCTTACACCCGCTAACGCCTACACCGGCGCACTGGTAGTTTCCATCCGGAACCGCCTGGATACTCTTTCGGTAGTCTGAGCATTTCGTGCGGCATGATCAGTGAATAACTCCGTATAGTCCCATCAATTCGTGTAGTATGATCAGCTAGCACAGTCTTATCGCTTCGCACTGTACTGTACATATACATTCGGTACCTTATAATCTCACCATTTCATACCGTACAGTACAGTTATATATTTCCATATACCCAGAGTATAGATAGTATCCATGCTACTGCCAGTCTTTGCGTGCAATAAGATCTTTCCATAACATACAGATACCGCTCAGAATACGGCGAGCCCATCCCGTCCCGTCCCATCCCATACAACTAGACTAATTAATCCTCCGCTTGTGCGGTAAGTGTACTGTATAGCGAGGACATTGGGTACTCTGCTATTGGTATAGATGGGAAAGGTAATACTTATTCGAACTGTTGCTCGTAAACCGGTTGTAGGAGCATAGAGGACACTCTGATGTACTATGAGCGGTGAGGCTACTATATGGAGGGGAATAACGACGCTTTTTTTCGCTGTAGTATGCTCAAGACTGTCTCTAAGTGCTGGAGACTGGACCCCGAAGAATCCGTCTTGTCGGCTTGGCAGATCTGTTCTTTCCTTTCATGTTTCTGGTTTCTGACCTTGGATCCAAGATAAGAGGTTTAGCCTACTCCAGACTTTGTGGAGGATATCAAAATAGACTCTTCCCTATCCAGTATCACTCTCGTAGTTCCGAAAGCCGGGTCAAGAGATCTTTCTAGAAGGTCGTAGAGAGCAGGAGACTGGAACGCTGCGGAGTTCTATGTTCACTGTTCCAGGGAGTGCATGTTTCGGGGTAGTTCAGCAGTTCAGTAGCGTCTTAATAACCTTGGGAGATTTTCTGCGCATTGGGAGCTCGCTCCCTGACATCCTATATTATTCCCCTGTTGACCTCTTGAGTCTGAAGGGTCCTTCAAAATCTATCGCCCTCTTTCTATTCCTTTCCACACTCCTCCGCCCTAAGCCGCGGATCTCTCCCGCGACGTATAGAATCCTGCCTCCACTCCTCCAACTGCTTCCGGAGCGGGTCGACGAGCCTCTCCAACTCTTCTTTCCTACCACCCAGCGGTTTCTCCAACTGAGTAATCTCCTCTCCACTCTCCCCCCTATATTTTGCCTCTAAAATGGTCTCTTCCATCTCATGAATAAAATCCAACTCCTTCTCCCACTTCCTCAGACTATACCTCTGCTCGAACCACGCATTGAACCTCTCCTCGCCGCCAAAACACACCCCAAACCCATCGCAGTAACAGATATGCATTTTGGGGCAGTGGATACTCTGCCCCGAAAATGCGAACTGCCATATATACTCCCACACCCTGCCGGCGACATAGTCGCTCAGTGAGGTTTTGAGGAGCCAGGAACGGTACCACACCCACTGTTCCAATGGAACACTTCGTATTCTCTCCCCGCTCACAGCAAACTGCGCACAGCACGGTTGCGCCAGGGTATGCGGCAATGGGGCCCTGGGGCCGAAAATCTCGCTCCACACAGTTTTCAGAATGTCTTGCTCGGGCTTATCTTCATCTGGGCCCGCATTCGGTTGGATCCAGGCTGGACACCCAGGATCCCAGTGGCACCGGAGGTTCATGTATCCCTCTCTTTGCACGCGGTGGGGGTTCAGGTTCTTTACCATCTCGATCGCGTCGTAGTCGAGGAGCTCGTCGTTGTGCCATGCTTGCCTATGCGCGTGCATGAACACTGTGACGTCGGGGAGGGAAGCGTAGTTGTCGATTATATACGTCAGGTAAATCATTGCTTCGTGACCTTTGTTTTGCGGGGGGTGTAGCGGGGCGGAGGGGTCGTCGGCGGTGTAGATTGCGAGTTGCAGGTTGGGAAGGGTGGAGAGTTCCGATGTCCAGGAGACATCGTCTTCGAGGGTACGGCCAAGGACCAGAGTTATGGTGAAGTTGTGGGTGGCAGGAAGGGGGGTTCCAGGATGGAAGGTGGGTTGAAGAGCCGGGGAAGTGGGAGGGCCTTGGGAGAGCAGGAGGGTTGGTTGATGGCGGTTGAGGGACTCATCTTGGACGGATTGAGGAAGATCGGAATGGTTTGAATAGAGAATGAGAAGAAGTATGGATGTTGAGAGGATGAGGAGAAATATGAATCGATGACGCGCTGGCATTGTTTGTTGATGTTGAGATCGCCGTCGCTATGCGGGATGCCGCGGATTTTAGTAGTTACATCTCCTTGCAGAGCGAATAACGTAGGCGAAATTGATAACTATGAGATTTTATAGGTATTACGGAAAGATCATGATAGAACATAGCCGATTAAACATAAATTTGATGAAAATGGTAGTTGTACAATAGAAAGTCGCAATGCAGTTGTACAGTACAGTACCATACAGTAACGTTACACTATATTCGGAGATGAGCTTGCATGCCTTCTACGTGTAGGGTACGTAAGCTTTGACTTTACGCGCATAACTGAAGGTAAACTGGAAATAGTGTATAGCTCATAATGCCCTAAGAAGAGGGAAGTCGTAAAAGGATGAAGACGGATATGCAACAAACAAGTGCTCTCGAAACAGCGGACATCCCAAATTCACCTCCACCTTCCCCTCCACTAGGGTTCTACCCACTGCTTTTGTCGTGATATAACCAATCAGGGCACATATTACATTAGAACTTTTCAATTCGACAGATACCCGCAGCTTAAATATACATTTCCGTATCCACCGAATGCAAAAGGACCAAGGAATCCCAAGATATCCCTGAAAGCACCTGGATCGATGTGATTGCGCCGGTGCTCCGGCAGCCGCCCACAGCATGAAGATCATACAATATCCACCAAGAAGTATCAGTCCTGGAAGAGATGAGAACGTGAATGAAGGGAAATGACGAAGAAAAGGATATACAGCCCCGGATCACTCCGTCACCATTACTCCCACCCCTTCATCTAGCACACGTACTAATACATCCTCCTTCTTCTCTTCTTCTTACTTACCACTGGTACTTTGACCTGCCCCTCCTCCTCTGGGGCATTTGGGACGTCTCCCATGTCCTCATCCACCAGTCCATCCAACTCGTCATCATCAAGCTCGCTCAGCTCCTCGCTCATACCTCTTAGTACCTCTCGTCCTGTCCATCTTTCATCGTGTATATGTGTACCAACCGGGTCGAAAGGTTCCAAATACCACGGGACTCCACCATGCACTAATGGAGCTAAGAGATCCTTCTCGAAGCGTGGTGGTGTCAAAGGATCGGGATTTATGGCTGAGTGTAATGTGCTGGAGTTCGACAGCGCCGGTGCTGAATTCGGGCTGTTGTGGTTATGTTCATTCGAGTCTGCATCATGCATCTCGATGTCTGTGCTGCCGATCGGCAGTGCTGCTTCTCCAGGAATGAGTTGTAGTCTGATCGCCGCCTCATCGGTGATCTCATCCCGATTTTCGCTGTGATCCCGGGCCGCTACCATACCTTCAGCTGTATCACTATTGCGAAGCACGATGTCAGACCCTATTTCAGTACCGCTGACACCGTTTTCCACTGGATGGCTAGCTTCGCGGCTTCGCGTAGTGGACGATATTGTGGGCGCATCTTTCTCGGCTACATCTTCGGTGGTAGAATAGCGATGAATATTACCATGTAAAATAGCCTCCAGGTCTTTTAGTTCCTTTTCGTAAGGTTTGCCACCTAGTTCAGCTTCTTTTCGAATAGCATCCTCGAGTGGGCCTTGAATTGCTTTGATGATGCGTTTCGCAAGCTTCTTGAGTTCTTTCTGTTCTGAAGTCAGTGTTTTCTGACCATCTTTGACTCCACTCAATTGCTGATGAGCGTCATTGACGTCACTGAGGTTACTGAGACCAGTAACGTTGCTAAACACAGCACCCATGTCTCGTGAGAAAGTAGACACTGTCGTATAAGATCTTTCCGCAAGCTTCGCTTGTATTTCATCAAATTCTTTCCTAAAAATACCCTTCGGATCAAGACTAAGAACTGTTAGCTTTAAGTTGTTCAAAATAGTTCTCAGATAGTATCCTTACGTTTGAGCCCTCTCAAGTATCGGTCGCAGAAGCTTTGGAATGGGAAAATACACTACCTCAACGATGCTTGAAAGGATGCCAACATCATTAAGTTTTAGTTTCTCCCTTTCTTTGAGCTTCTCGCAGAGTGATCGGACTTTCTCCATTTGTCCCTCCAACATCTCAGCGAATTCGATACGTCTCTGCAGCTTAGGACCTCCTGCAGCACCCATTGCTGCAAAGTCGCGGCGAGTTATTTCCATAGATGTGAATGTATCCATCTGGAGTTGTAAGCGCTTGAGAAGTGCTGCGCCCCGACGTGCTTCGCGCTTGAGAGTCCAGTATTTGCACGCTTCTGCAATGAAGTCCTTACGCTTACGGATGGAAAATCTTGCTAATGAGGTCTCAACATTGTGATAGACAGCGTGAGGCACAACAGGAGCACCTGAGGGTAATCTCCAGACCGCGCGTTGTGACTGTCCCCTTTTGCGCTTGTTGCTGCCAGACACAGCTGCAGCATCTTCGTGAGCGCCGTACTCATCCCCACCTTCGAGAGATGCTCCAATAGTAGCTGATCCCATTGTCAAAGCAGTCTGTTGGCTATCTGCCCATCGCCTACCTCTCATTGTATGTCGATAGTAGCTTTTAGCTTCTGCTGTGGCTGTTTCTACATCGTTTTCCCGCCGCCAGTCTGGAGGCACGTGCTTATCGCACAAGGCCTTTAACACACTAGCATCCATCGTGCCAGGCCCACCGTGAGATGATTTCATTTTGAGAAAGAGCCTAGCACGACGTGCACAAGTGACATGGAACGCTTGGAAGCAATTCTTGTTTCCACATTGGATACATGCACCCATCTTTTGGTTGCAAATATAGCAATTGAGCTTCCATCTTGATTTTGGTACTTTTTCGACGTCCATGACCGGCTCCATGAATGCAGTATTGCCAAGACTGACTTCAGGGATCCATATCGAGCATAGTAGATGTGCCCACTTGAGCGTATTGGTCTGCTTAAACGCACCATCTACGTTTGGGCAGAAGATGCACGTTGGTGTACCACGGCCGATCAGCTGGCATTTTCGGCACATCCACTGTCCCTCTGGAACATAGGGAACACCATAACATTCTTGGTGAACTGCCAAGTCACAGCCATCACAAAATACAATTGCGTTCGAATTATCGCAATCACCGTCATCACAGATAGCACATTTCGAATCCTGTTCTTCACCTGCTCCAGCCGGTTCTCCGTTCACAGCAGCTGCAGAAGATGACCGTGGTCGATGGGTCTGAGGTGGCTTCGGATTAGGTTTAGGTATTCCTTAATATCACGTCAGTATGGTGCTAATGATAAGAATAAAGCAACTTACGTTTCTCTAATGCATGCCATTCCTTTTCAATGACAGTCATCGTTATCTCAAAGAAAGCGGGTTTTATCGCTTCTACTTGTTCTTCTTTCCTATGCGCATTGTATGCCTCAAGCCACCTATCATCTTGTTCGTCCATATCATATTCGACCCTGCCAATCGGAGCCGGCACTGAGTTTCCTCCGGTAGCGGTCTCTTTATCAGACGCTCCAGCTAACAGATCTAGGTCTTCTTCAAGAGAACCTTCCGAATTTCGAACGAGTGATCTCCCTTTCGGAACAAATAAATCACTTTCTTGATACCCTACATTTGCCAGTGTTCTGTCGACATAGTTCACTTGCACTGACTCATCCTTCTCGTAAGCTTCGAACGGGTGGACCTCCTTCCAGTAAGGTTTCGGTAGAGTCAGCTTCTCTTTCGGATTATGTGCGGGTATAGGTTGTATCCTTGGAGCTGGGGGTGAGCCGAGGCCGTTTAGCATATGGCTCGGATTTCGCGGAGGTCGCCCAGGCCTGCGTTTTATAGGTGTGACAAATTTAGGGATGGGCTGGACATTGATTGTATCTTCGTCACGTAGGGTAATAGATTCGTCTTGGTTACCATTTGACGTTATTTGCTGCGCCAACAATGCCTGATCTATGGCAGACGCTGCACCACTTTCAGTAGCCAAATGGTTATTTTGATATAGAAAATTGCTGTTAAGAGGAGTAGATGGTTTCGTATTGGCAGGGGTATATCCGTCCACTTCATCGGCGGAAAAGGTCATCAAAGGTAAGTCAAGGTCCAAGTCCGGGTGGAATTCTTCCCAACCACGCTCTTCGCGTGGTTTATAAACATCACTAGCTGCCGCAGCTGCAACCGCAGCAGAACTATATCTAGGTCTTGGAGGAGGTGGAGCCCTTTCCCGTCGGGGCCGGCTGTACGTCGTAGGAGGGTTGGGTGTAGCCTTGGGGGATTGTGGCACAACCCCCTTCTCAAGATTCATACGGCCAACACGACCACGAGGGCCAGTGTAGTTGTATCCACCAGGGCCACCGCCGCCGACCAGAGTTATGTTTCCATCATCATCAATATATCTTCCTCCACCGCCAGGCCCACCAGGTATATATCGCAGTTTCTTGTTCGAGGTTTGTTTTACCGAGGTATCGCCGTTGACCTTTCGGGAGGGAGTGCGCGAGGGACGTTTCTTTGGAATCGGGGATACCGGAGCCATATCACTAGAGTACGAGAGGAGCGCTTCGTTCAGTTTGTATTGATGTTAGTTGAGATCTGTGGAAGTGGCGCGCAAAGATGATCGACGAGGGGGTTAAATGAGGATACCGTTTGCGCGAGCGCGACGGCGTTTGAACCCACCGTGACTCATGAGTGTGCGCCCATGAATAACGTGAGGTTATCGGAATCTCTGTAGAGGTAAACGAGAACAGGAAGTGCCAAGTCCGTCAAATGTCGCGTTGAAGATACAGTTGACGATGGAGGTGGTGATTAAGCGTGATGTTGAACTTGAAGAAGAGTCTTGGCAAGGCTAATCTATATTTGGATAGCGTTTGATGATCGCTGCAGAAAGGCGAGAGCTGGTTCTTGTCCGATGCAAACAGATGCATTTCAGGGTCAGAAACAAGCATTTCGAAGAAAGCTGTTCAGATTGATCGTTTTCTTCCAGGTACCCGGAGGACTTACCTTAGCATAACGCCTGCCTCCGCTATCTGCTGACCTGCCAACTTGTCTGTATAACAAAGCCCTTATGTCTCACCCTTTCCTGTTATATTCTATCATGCGCTGCTGACATCTCTCTACACCGTATTTCTCGTCTTCATTATCAGAATTGTTCATCACTCTACTGTTGAACTCATGATAGCTACGTGCAACTCGTTACAGCATACGCATCAACTACCTTTTATCCCTTTATTGTACAAGTACTACACCATTATTCTACTCTTAAGGGATTATCAAGATGATGGATTCTGAGGGTGTTGTGTTCCTCAAAGCAGTTTCGACGTAGGCGCCAAACCAATCTTTGAAATTTTGATTAAGATAACAGGCTAACAAACGTAGCCTTTGTGGTTGGTCTTAGTATGATAACTTCTTTATTAAGTTGCAGACAACATGTTATATTGATATTATGCTAGTTTTCTCGCGTGGTCCCTCTCTTTCTATCCTCAACCTTTCAAGAATTATATGCGTGGTTCTACGTCCGGTTTGACGTTCGATTTCCCTTTCATCAATACCCTTGGTTTCGCATCGTACACCATCACTCAAGGCTGCCTTCTTTTTTCGCCTACAATACGAGCACAATATGCCAGCCGGCACCCAGCTTCTCCAAAACCGACTGTGCAAGTCAACGATTTCGTATTCGCTTTACATGGATTCATTCTGTGTGTTATCACATACACCCAATTCTATCCCTGTATATGGGGATTGAAAGTCAGTTCGAGGACAAGAGCGAGTCGCCCGACGACCATAATCTTTTGGGGGTGTATAGCAGCAGTGCTATTAGCATGTTTCGTTGTCGAAGTGCATGGGAAAAACGGAGGCTACGACCCGAAAGGACTTGCATGGATTGATGTTGTGAGTGTCTCCCGATCAGAGCCTTCTATCTAGTACTTATTTGTCATCAAGATAATCGTGCTGGGCTATGTGAAGCTTGTCGCAACACTCGTGAAGTACATCCCGCAAGTTAACAGTAATTATAGGAGGAAATCAACCGTTGGCTGGAGTATCGGGCAGATCCTCCTCGATGTTTCGGGCAGTATTCTGTCACTCCTGCAGCTTGTGATTGATTCTTCCCTTCAGGCGGATTGGTCAGGGATTACAGGCAACACACCAAAACTGTTCCTTGCCAATATCACTTTGGTGTTCGATGCCATTTTCTTAACCCAACATTTTATCCTTTATAAAGATGCCACTAGCTCTAACGAGACATATGAGGAGAGCGATTCGGATGACGATGTTACACAAGCGCAACCGTTACTTTCGGGTTGATATGTCTTGTAGAAACGACTTTTGTTTGTAACCTCGAGCCAGGGTAGATAATTTAGAGTACACTTGAGTGCTAGATACAACAGATGTAGTTATACTCTGACCTATCAGCCTCGATATTCCTCAGACTTTGTACGGTTTTTAAATTTACTACTGGTAGGCCGTTGAGCGTGTAGTATCAAAAGAGCTCTACTGTCAGTACGGCCACGTCTGTATACGACTGAGAGTATTCCATATGCTCTCGATTCCCCAAGAGCACACAAATCAACATCATAGGTTATTTGTGTACTACGCACTCCGCGTACGTCTTCGTCTTTCAGTGTGTTAAAATCAGAGATGAATAACGAATTAGTGTATAGTACCATAGGTGAGAATATTCCTGGCAAGGGATAAGTACCATAGTGAAGGAGAAGATTACGTCGTGTCACGACAACACGATATTCATCGCATTGTTCAGTTACATCAATCAAGCACTTTCACCTGAATCAGGCTGTTTCCTCCGATCCATATACTGTTATATTATAAGGGATCTTCATCTTTTCTGAGTATAGAGATTTCGATCCCGCGACTGTAGGACGATATTCCGTTAAGGGCCTCGGTTATAAACTTCGACGTCTTGACTCGGAAGAACTAACTAGTGCTCAAACTTACCAAACACTAAAAGGACGTACCTGTGACGGAGGTTACGGTTCAACACAGTATTCGCCCAAAGCAGACATGATAAAGCGATCCAAAGCCGGGGTAAGGGGGTAGGTTATGATCTCCACATGGGTGCCACGGGGATTTGGTACCTGAAATCCGCACATCTTAAGGCCAACCATTCTTACCGCCACGGACGCGCTTCAAAGGGGTGGTAGCTTTTAGCAAATATGTGCTAACGTTCGCGCTCTCAATCCCTCACTCTCCCGATCTTGACCGCGGTCAACATCGTCAATAGAAACTCCGTGGATCGCGAGGATTTAAGCCTTCGAAGGTATGTCATTTTCTGATATTTTCTTCACGTTTAGATGATAATTGAGATGATCTGCATATATCCCCTGAATCACAATTTTCTCGGCAGCGCATGTATGTGGCGTTTCATGATGCTTCGTTCATGTTTTCATGCATCGTCCCTTTCGCGGGGAAATGCCATTTTTCACTCTTGCTTTTGACGCGTTTGTTGGGGATTCTCAAGTTGTTTAAAGCACAAGCTATATTTGAGCCATGATATATGCAAACGAACTGAGGACTGACACAATAATTAGCGATAGATATTTACCTTTCACTTAAGGAGGCGACTTCAGCTTCGTCATTGAGCACAGCCTAGTTCATCGACTGATAGAACGTTAACGGCAAAGCAGAGAGTCCAAGAGTCCACAGACAGTTTTTCAATTATCCATCATAGCTCCGCATTAGATCGATCGGTAGTATTCGTAGTGTTGCTTCTACTGCAGTATGCATGAGTAGTTCACACTCGATGCAAAAGGCTTCCCGTTTTAATCTGAAGATCGAAACTATATCCACGTTGCCGGGTCCAAGGGGTCCATCTCAAGATTTCTTCAACTTAAGACCCTAGTCTCTCTGCCAAAAACGGTCGACAGATCTTGACGGCTAACTCGATGGGAGAGTCAGAGCTCAAGTCGACTAGGGACGAGACGCTGGTTGAGCATTCAACAGTGGTACGTGTATTACCCGAAACGTGTGTTCCCCAAGCTTAGTGTCATGTAACATCATGCGAGACCAAACCCATAAAGAGGGATGTTTGCCCCAAGAATCATTAAGAAAATTTCCCTTCACACACAATGGCTCCATTCCGTGATATCAAGAAAAAGCGTTCTGCTTACAGCATTTTTCGACAGTATCCCGTAGCATCATCTAAACAATCCGGTGTATCAAAGGATGATTCGCGCCCAGTGACTGCGTTGAATGATTCTCCAATTCGAGCCGCCAGTCCCAAGGTACCACGACCGAATTATGTTGCCAATTCAACAGTGAGAGACTTCCAGGAGACTCTCAATCCAGAACATCAACTGCAACCACCACGAACTCCAGTTCAAGACCAAACCACACCTCACAACCTTCAGGTCGGTCTATCATCTGACGATGATGATGATGAGGTCACCACTCCTCCACAAGAGTTAACCCCTCGCGGAATACACATTCCATCAAGAACGAGGTTAGAATTCAATCTAAAAGATTTTCGATAACGTTACTTACCTCTATTGGCGTAATAGTAGTGCGCAGAAGATTAAGAAGAGATTTCGCCCATCCAGTCGTAGCCAAAGCCGTCAGACCAGCTATTCTCTCCCCACGACCCCAGATTCCTATCCTAAAAGCTCGAGAGATTCTATTTTTTCGACCGAGACTAGTATAACGGCTCCATCTGAACTTCCAGCATTACAGGCGAATACTTTGCCTGCTGAGGAAGCTTACAAGCTTGAACCGTTGGTTGAAGATGACCCTAAGTCCTACGATCTAATAGCTGCCGCGGATCTCGAAAACAGTAAGGAGTATTCCCTGGAAAGACGTTCAGAACAATTGTTTTCCCGCCAGCACCTCGAAGCTATATTTGCCGACTCGGCCCAATTACAGAGGTTCACAGACTTTCTAGGGACAAAACGGTCTTCATCCATACCCGTGCTCATCTACTATCTCGATGCCCTGAAAGCGCTCAGGGCGATCAATTACGCCAATGCAGTTGCAGAAGCGCTGGAACCAATGGAAGGACACGAATTCTCAGAACATCCAGCAAGACCCACGGTAAACTCTATTCTTGAAGAAAAGGCTGATAAAGCTTTCGAAGCTTTAGTCAAGGACGAGTTGCCCGCCTTTATAACCCACACTTTTACTGAGCTTGTGAGTGAGAGTATACACAGACGCATCACGGGGACATTACCTCCGCACCTGCGCGAAGCATCTGAAGGACTTGCGGAAGTATTTTGTCTCTCGGATCCCTCGCGACCAGACAATCCTTTAGTGTTCGCTTCGGAAGGTAAGCTTACTGTTACTGTACTTTCGATCACTCATTAATCCTAGGCTAGAATTCCACCGCACGACACAGTATGGTGTTAGTTATGCTGTTGGGCGAAACTGTCGCTTTCTTCAGGGTCCGAAGACAAACCGGAACAGTGTTAGCAGGTTGAGAGACGCTATAAATGCTGGGAAGGAGGTCAGCGAGGTCTTCTTAAACTAGTAAGTCATTCACTTCACGCAAATACTGAATGATTCTGACGATAATCAGCCGTCGTGATGGGTCACCTTTCATGAATCTTTTAATGGTTGCACCTTTACTAGATTCCAAAGGAACTCTTCGTTATTTTATCGGTGCACAAGTCGATGTAAGCGGACTTGTCAAAGACTGCTCGGATTTACCTGCTTTGAAGGCAATGCTGGAGAAGGACGACGCCAGCATCGTCGAGGATAAAGAAGAGACGGAAATAGACGAGTTCCAACGATTGTCAGAAATGTTCAATCTTACGGAGCTGGATACCGTCCGACGTTACGGCGGACGCATGCACCGACAACAGATTGATGAAATCGATGACGCCGCCTCTATTATCCACCGTCCCCGTCTATTGCTGAAGCACTCTAGCCACGAGGAGTTCTCGAGACGAGCTAGTGTCGATAGCCGCAAGATGGGAAAGCTACAAGGCGTCTATCAGCACGTAAGTGACTCTAATACCCACTAAGTCCTCCCAATGACTGACGTATATCAGTACCTGCTTGTTCGCCCGTACCCTTCTCTAAGAATTCTCTTCACATCCCCATCCCTCCGCGTTCCAGGTATCATGCAATCCCCTTTCCTGTCTCGTATTGGTAACCAAGGCCGCGTGCGGGAAGAGCTAGTCGCCGCTCTCGCAGAAGGCCGTGGCGTCACAGCTAAGGTCCGCTGGATGTCCTCAAGCGGGAATGAAGGCCGTAACCGTTGGATTCATTGCACCCCCTTACTTGGTAACAATGGCGGGGTAGGCGTATGGATGATCGTCATCGTGGATGATGAGAGTAGCTTAGCTGGTCGCAAGTTTCGTCAGGCGCCGCCGGTTGAGGCGCCGGTTGGTAGAAAGGTGAGGAGGGATAGAGATGAGTGGATGGGTGAGCATGCTCCGAGCCCGGTTGTTCATAAGGTGAGGTTGGAAGAAGGTTTCAGGCAGGGAAGTGTACATTCAATGGACTCGTACGCTCTAGGGTGAGTGCTCTGGGGGGTAGTTTGGGATGAGGTTCTAAAAGGAATATTTGCACATGAATTGGATAGGGAATAACATGGAAGGGCTCTCAGGACATAGAGAGATCATGGAGGTAATATCTGGACGATACCCATTCTGCGATACATCTTCTAGGGAATCTTGTACTGTACATTGGTTCTACGAATTGGTATAGTACAGCATCTGGAAACTAGAAATCTGCTTGTACTGTACATATGTTACACGAAATACGAGAGTATGGGAACTGATCTGGAGTCTGTTCCCTTTTTATATGCGGTTACTGCTGTCTAATATATGCAAGCCCGGGGGCGTATCGTAAATTGGCGAGTCATGGCTTTCCATCTTCACTTTGCGCTCTTGCCCCACTGACAGAGCTAAATAAATCATTCTCTCACACATTGATCCCCCTCACCATACCAGCATAAGAGTTTTTGTTCCTATCGTCGGGTATCCACCATAACGCACAACCCAATTCCCTTTTTGTAACCGTTACACCCTCCGCAATCACACATCCTCCCCGCACAAAACCGGCAACGATGTGCTCAACACGACCCATGAAATGCTCAGACCTGTTTAAGATCAACAAGTGCAACCTAGACCCTCTAGTCGAGACTTACAACATCGGCTTCTACCTGGAATATCTGACAAGGTGGCCGATGCTGTGTCAAGTTATCGAAAACATGCACGGACAGATCGAAGGTTACAGTGAGTCCCTACCTCCTCCCTGATCGAAAGAAAAGAAAAATCCTCAATCGAACTGCCTCAACCGGCGCGAAGACCAACTTCTATCCCTTCGATATGTGTATTGAAGCTAATGCTAACCCTTCCAGTCCTCGCAAAAACCGAAGCTTCCCCCTTCCCGCCAAACCCCTCGCCCTACGACCCGAAAACCTGCAGGAACCCGAATTATCTCCCTTGGCATGGGCACGTCACGGCGCTGACGGTAGCACCGGAGTTCCGACGACAGGGCCACGCGAGGACGCTCACGGCGGCGTTGGAAAGGGCATGTGAGAGGGAGAATTGCTGGTTTGTGGATCTGTTCGTTAGGGTGGACAATCATACCGCCATTGCGATGTATCGGAAGATGGGGTGGGTGGATACCTCAAGGTGTTTGATTTAACTAGGAAGAAGGGAGGGTGCTAATGTCTTGTTCGCAGATACACCGTCTACCGCCGTGTAGTGGGCTACTACAATGACGATACGGATGCCTTCGATATGCGGAAACCGCTTTCCAGGGATAAGGACAAGTTGCACATTCGTAAGGACGGAGAGGAGTTTCGCGTCGAACCGAGTGATGTCTGGTGAAAAGCTACAAACGCTTCAAGGGTAAAAGTATGAATTGATGCATGAGAGAGAGAGAGCCAGTAGTTACCGGCTAATAACCAAGAGCAGAGGATCTTTGTCCTAGACTAGACGGAGGACTACTAGAATAACAGCACGATGGGCTATACAGAACCGAATTATAGCCGTGCTGTCCTAATGGTACGTTGTTGCATCTTTCTCCTGATAAGCTGTTAAACCTTTCCTGGGCAGAATCGAGACTGATATCCCCAACAGATCAAAGTCTACATGGGCATAGCTGTATTTATTATACTATTTCATAACTAAAATCAGGCTTCAGAGCTTTAATTATCCACAGAGAAGTCTTAGAATCTCTAATGAAAATTCATGCACTCATCGCTAGTTTCTCCACTAACGGATCCTCGTGTATAAACCTTCCCTCACTATGCCCTGAGAGAATACTGAGTAGAGCCTGTAATTCTATACAATCCTCTTGACATGGCCCCTATCACGCTGGTCTCTCCAACATCCAGGCCCTTCAAGTGCGTAGTTTACACCAGTAGTAACCAGTTCCCCCATCACATCCACAGTCTCCGTTGCATCCAACCATCTCCAAGAACGACATACATCCCGAGTCTACGCAGCAAGCTATACCTTAAACGACCAGAGTAACCACCCCATCAAACCATCTTTTCAATGCAAAAACCCCGCGAGGGGCCGTGAGTGCTCTAAATAGGGAAAGTAATAATATCACCGCGCGGAGGTATACCCATTTCTCCAAGTAAATAAAAAAAGATAAAAGGGTGCGAGAGAGAAAAAGAAAACCTCCGAAGAGGGAAAGTTAACCCGGCGAACGAATTTAACTTTATATTCTGGCGGAGGCGGGACTCGAACTAAGGACTTGACTGTAGGAAATTTGACTGAAAGGAAATAACCACTCGACCATTGCCGCCAGAATTGAAAATCCTCTCCGCTGAGGAAGATTATGTAGAGCAGTAAGCCTCTCCCCCTTTGGCTACTTGGTTATGTGGCCAACATGAAAGCTATTTCCCCTATTGTATGATGGGTTTTTACTTAGCATAGCTCAGTCTGCATGGATCCTCTTTTGGGACCGCATCAGACATTAAGCAAGAATCAATTAATTATTTATATAGAGCAGTGTTGTTGTGACTGTTGAGTCCTCAGCACTGGGGGCTTTAAGTAAGAGTTGGGTGATGGTTTGGTCCAGTTGCGGGGATTTGGGTAAGGGAGTTTGTATCTGGTTTATGGGAATGCGGTTCTGTCACTGTAAGGTACTGTAAACGTCCGCCGCTTTAGGGTATTGAGGGCCTTGAACGGATCTGTGGGTCTCGGGTTCAGCTGGGTTTAGGGTTTGTGGGTGAGAGGGATTATGGGCATTTCAGGGGAAAAGCAGGTCATTTTCAGCACAGTCCGCTTATTCAGTACAGTTCACTCATCCAGTACAGTTCACTCAGTCAGTACGGTAGCAGTAGAAGAAACTTTCCAATGAATGGGGACGAATATCCAAGAGGAAGGCGATAGTCAACACATTATATGTTGCGCACATATTCTTTCCCTATCCGCGATGCAACATCCCCTAGGAAGCCAACTCGAGCATATCTGATTCGGGTTGTATGTACACACAGCGGGAGATGGAGATTTGAGTGACGTTATAACGAGGGAGATGGTCGGGTGAAGTACATAGTCTCCATACAGAACCCTTTGAACAGTAGAAAACTGGCCTTGACCGCGTAAGAAGCTTCAGGGACATGTTTGGAGAGAAACAAGATCTGATAAATGATACCATGGAACTAGGGTAGATTTGAAATATGCATACAAGCACACTGAATGCATCCTAGGAGGGGGTGATAATGATGGAAAGTCCCGCCAGTCGACTTCGAAATGGTAATAAATACAGAACATATAAATGTCTAGTCAGCTCTCTGCCGTAGACTTAACTATGGAGCCACCATCCCGCTACACCCCTAGAAGATTGACCTACCTGCCGAGACTCGTTGTAATTGCAACACTTCTTCGCTTAAACCCTCTATTGCGGTCAAGCCAAAAGCAAGCGTAAACTCTTTTGCTAATCCTAGTGCGGTTGTAGTGTGGTGGATCGCCATGAAGTGTCGTTCCACAACAGTATGTAGAATAGCATTTTCAGAGGGGTGCTATGTAGAGCCAACTCCCGAGATTGAAAGGACCGACATGGGCCTAATTCCAAATGGCGTTGCATGCGAACCAGCTCCAAAGCAGAATTCGAGGCTTCAGCGCACCTATACTTCTACACTAACAATAGCGTGATAGTTTCCTATTTTGGAAATTAACCGTGTATAATTGTTCGGGTTCGGTTCTTTTGCCGACATATAAGTGGAATATACTGCAGGATGCAGCGGGCTTGGTAGATATGCTTGCGTACCTGGATAGAGTATGTCTTTAACTACATGCCTTTTGCCGGATATTCCATATGATTTGCAAGCAGTTCAGAGAGAGTTTAGGGCAAAGGGATCGATTGCTGATAGTGTGTGGGTCGTTGAAGTATTTATGGTAGCACAACATTTAAAGGAAGGGAAGGCTACGGACCGATTGATGATAAGATATAACTTAGCATATGCGAGACGTCGACGACATAGATGAAAGCCTACCATGTAGTCGGATAACCTTTGCGGGAATTCTAAGGTTGGTGGGAAAATCGCTCTTCCTATATCGTTGTACGAAATATCCATATCTCTGCTCAACATCGACACAGCGCGAATTATCACATTCCTAATTGAAGCCACACCTACCGCGAAGCTGGCACCAGATCCAGCGAGCGTCCCCAAATCGAGGCCTTCGCCCAGAAATCCGGAATATGCTCTTCGATTGAAATTGAAGTGATCGTATAAACCTGCTGATCGTTCATATAGCCGCCATTTGTCATTTGCGGGGGAGACATGTACGAGACATGGGAGTTTAATCAACCAGAAAATAACCTTGCAGAACACCAGTACGGATAACCCGGTCACTGTTCTCACCAGCCACGGTTCGAACATCATCTGGGAAATATAAATGTCGAAGGGTTGGAGAATGGAAATATTGAACTCTTACGCTTCCGCAGATTCGAAGTTCGGTGTTGAGGAGCATCTGCAAGATCCAGACACTGATAGCTGCTCTAGCGGCCTACACTCGAGGAAGGATGCAATATCCTCTGTGGTTCGTGGCAGGTTTATCATTGCTTCAACATGCTTATGGGTATAACTTTGCGTGGGAAGGAGTGCAATTGACGGAGAAAGATACAAAGAACCATCCGGAGATAGCGTTTCCAAACGGCGTAAAAGTTTCAACTGCAAAATGTAAATCATATCCTGGAGACTCGGACTGGCCGACTGAAGAACAATGGAATGCTTTCAATAAGACTTTAGGAGGAAACCTTATCAAACCTGTACCACTTGCTTTACCATGCTATGCTGGAGAGAGCTACAATGCAACAACATGCGCTTCGCTTCAAAGAAATTGGGAGACTTCAACAACCCAGTAAGGAAGTCCAGAATATGTTTTAAGTAGAATATAGCTGATTAAGGTTGACAGCTTTGTTGACCCGGCTTCAATGATGAATCCATTTACTATAGGAAATGGGTGCCTTCCGACATCAGACAAGAACGCAAAGTGTGTGACAGACGGATACGCTGCATACGTTGTAGACGCAAGAACCGTGAAGCACATCCAACTAGCTGTCAACTTCGCAAGAAATCAGAATATACGACTTACTATCAAGTAAGTTCCGTGCTCCCATGATCTCAATTCCACGGCAATTGACATATGTACATAGGAACACAGGACACGATTTCCTTGGCCGTTCTGCAGGTGGTGGTTCTCTCAGTATCTGGACGCACAATGTCAAGGACATGGCATATCATGAGTCAGTGACCATTGGAAATTATACTGGAAAGGCAGTAAGTTTAGCGGCGGGTGTTCAAGCGTTCGACGTGTACAGGTTCCAGAATCCATACGATATCACGGTCATCGCTCCAGGTGGAATTTCAGTCGGGGCGATGGGTGGCTTCTTTCAATGGGGAGGCCATTCTACACTGACATCGTTCCTGGGATTGGCGGCCGATCAAATACTTTCTCTGCAAGTTGTTACTGCAGATGGAAGGTTCCTGACCGCGGACCCGACCCAGAATCAGGACCTCTTTTGGGCAATTAGAGGAGGAGGTGGAGGTAGGTTCGATCATACCCTTTCAGGGTTAGACTCGAGGTCATCTTTTGCTAACTTTTTTTTTAACCTTTCAAGGCACCTTTGGTGTGGTTACCTCCGCGATCTGGAAAGCGCATCCAAAATTCCCGATATCCAGCTCTTCGATCGCATTCTCGACTCAAGGTACCGGAACGAGCGCTTTAAGTGTCGAGACTTTCTGGAAAGGTATCAGGGTGTATATGAATCATGTTGTACGTCTATGTGACAACGGAGGCGAAGGATACAACTTCATAAATCCTCTCAACTCAGCAAACGGTAAAGGTTACTCTTTCACCCATTCAATGACGCTGCCCAACTTTACTGCGGCGGCCCACCGGCGATGGTTGCAACCGATGATTGATGAATTGAATGATGTTGGTATCAATATCAGAATGCCAAATCCGTCCTTCAGCGAGTCCTTTTCGGCTGGTCCGAGCCGGTCTACCAATACCGGGAACACTGTGGGGAACACTCGCATGTCAACGCGACTGTTTCCCCGCGAGAACTTTGAGAGCGAAGAGTTGCTTGCCACGTCGCTCAAGGTAATCCGAGCATGGGTTGAAGAAGGTGGTTATGTCTTCCACGGCATCAATTACGCTCCGACAGAAGAGGTGTCTGGCTTCCCCGACAACGCTGTGAACCCGGCACTTCGCAGGACTGTGTTGCATGCTGAAGGGTTTGACAGAACGCCGACGAACGTTCCTGTTGAGCAGCAAAAAGCACAGTGGGAACGTTTGAATCGTTTTATGCAGCCATGGCGGGATATCACGCCCGGAAGTTACGCTAACGAAGCGGATGTGGATGAACCCAATTTCCAGCAATCCTTCTACGGCTCAAATTATCCACGACTTTCGCAGATTAAGAAAGAGAGGGATCCATGGGATTTATTCTATGCGACGACAGCTGTAGGGAGCGAAAGATGGCAGGTGATTACACCTGGCATGATGAAGACACAAAATGGTCGTCTTTGTAAGGTCTGATAACCCGAAAATAAGCTCAAGTCAGAATCAGGTGAGGGCTGAGCAACTGGGGTGACTTTAGGTTTCCAGTTACTATTTTAAAGCTTTCGATCTGGGACGGTTTTGCTTTTGTTTGACTCGTTTGACTTTTTGATATCTTTGAGACCGCACAGACGACGTAGGGCTCTGTGTGCAAAGAAGGGGAAGTCGGAAATGGCTTTCCACCCGTTAGTTTCTACATGAGCCCCTAGACACTTGCGACTCGGCATTTGTATCAGGTTGAATTACTACCCACGCTACACCGGTCTTGACAACTTTGCTCCAATTAATTGCGGGAGGCGGGCGGCAGATAGACATGCTCTAGGATAGGTTGCCTCAAGGACCCCCATGGATCCCCGTGGGTCCTTGGGTTGGACCGTTGAAAGAGAGGGTGGATGCACAGGGTCGTCCTGACTATTTTCTGATATTCCTCAAATTTCTCTAGCCATCATTGTTTATCTCACTTTTCCAGCATCTATAACTCCCTTGTCCGCTGCTTGTGATACTTACGATGAGCTGTTCTTTACCCTGTACTTGCACAAGAACTCCTCCACTCTCAACCTATATCATCATGAGTGACCATGGCGTCCATTCCTGCTCGACCAGCTTTAATTCCTCTACAAACAGCAGTTTGGATTCTCTCCCTATGAACCTAAATGTGTCAAATAAGGACCGAGTTTTCATCGGCGTCTTTACTCGACCAGGCATTTCACAAGCCTCAACAGAACGGCAACCGTATGGCCATGCATCTTTCCACTGGGCTATCATCGTCGAACCCAAAAGGGGAGGTGAAGGTCACCTCTTCGACGTGGATGATAGAGGTGCAAACGGCTGGGTCTACAGAAGAAGAGTTGGCTATTCTGCTAATAGCAGCAAGTACCTGCTCGCAATGATGATGATAGGAAAAGTACCCAGGGAGCAGCGTTCGGAAACATTACACCTAGATAAGGTGTGTAGCAGTATCCCACTTCCTCGACTATACTCCTATCCGGAAGAGAACTGCGTTCACTGGATGCAACGGGCTATTCTCGAGCTACAAAGGAACGGATATGCCGAACTCTTCGATATTGACACCTTCATGGATGACGCCGCATCTTTCGCCGCCAGTTGCCTTCGAAATGGACGTGCAAAGGTCAGAAAGAATTACGTGGACAACCGCAAGTTTCCATAGGTTCCGAAGATGACAATTCCAACAACAGCGTCATTGGGGCCAAATTTAGAAAGATGAGACATACGGATGACGATCGTGGAGGAAAGCATGCGAGTACTGCCAAACACCCTCGTGCCACCGGGCCTCGACATGAAAACGACTGTACGACAGCTCTCGTGGTGGTCATCAGATAATTGTGTCACCAATATCATTGGTGCGGAAAGATGGATCTGGATCTCAGCTTACGGACCTTTACGAACAAAGTCCAATGGTGACCCCTCATCCTAGCGTCGATCGCTTTTTAACCCTGCATTTAAAACGGTCTTACGGTGTTACCGTAGTACTGCAGCGCAGGTCTTGATAACCTGATAGACGACAAACTTTCCTTGGAAATATCTGCTCCACAACCATCGGAGCCTTTTGTTGTTGATCCGCCTCTGGTTCGAAACAGACTTCATGACTCCTCTTCTCCATATACTATATCGGTATTGAATTTACCGACGCTGTGGGGATCTTAGTCGTGTTAACGCTACACTTTCTAGCTTGCCGTTAGAGAACGCCTTGCCTATTCTTGGGGCCGTCCCGCTTGCACTAGAACTGCAAACATGAATCACGACCTGTTCGATGCACCTTATGCGCTTTCTGTTTGTTCTTGAGCGTTGAGCTGAGAGAACATTTGGATCATTGAAAATGGATAAAGGAATTTGGAAATTTATTGGCTGAAGGCTCGACTGAGGTTAGATTTCCCGATGCGGTCTATAGAGGTACTGAGGTACTTATGTCTTATGAGATTTATGAGGATATGTGTCAAACAGAAATTGGTCAAAAGCATTTTTCAATAAGAGAGGAAATGGAAAAAAGATAGAAGAAATGGACAGGACTGTCAACTCACGAATACTGGTAGCAAATGCATGAGCGGTCTACTATGGGAAATGAGGGAATGGGATTTATCGACAGGAAATAGAAGGAACTTATTCAAATTTATTGCAATGATTATGGAAAACATTAAGAAACGTACTCGTACAAACCAGCCATAGAAATTTATTCATTCCCTTTTAGACAGATCAATAATAACTGGCTGATCCAAAACTGAAGGTTGAAGCACATTGATAGCCCGCGAGATTTTCAAGCATCGAGAGCTTTCTTCTCCTGCATGTTTAATTTGTAGTAGGGTTCCCTTTCTAGAATATCTTAGCAAATATATCTAATCAGCGTAAAGCAGTTTCGTGTACCAGGAGGCTGGGAGGAGTTCAAATATCATGAAGCGGCTCCCAAAGCTCTTCTAGAATGAGGTCATCGTAGAGCTGTCCAAACCCTTCTTCTTTCGTATGGGATTTCTCGCCAGACTCTTCTAATTCCACAAAAATGTTCATATGAAGTGGCCGTGGTACCATTTGACTCTCTAGCCATAAGAGATTCATAGATCATCTCCCTCAACTCTCTAAATCGTCTTCCTTGTTTCACCAACAATTCTCTCCAGTTTCTTTCTAGTTCCATTTGACGTAATGACTAGACGTGGTAGGAAGCGGGAATCCAGTGAGTATACTTATCACTAATATGTTGGAACGACTATTCTGCACGGAGTATAAACGTCAATGTATAAGAATGGGTGTATGCTTTGATAAGGTTTCTATGAGTAAGGATGGAGAAGAGAAGGTATAAATAATGAGATAGACACCTGCTTAGTTATGGTGGTGACTGCCTGTTCGAGAAACAGTCTGTAAGAAGGGTCCGACAGTACACCTCGGTGTAAAGCTGCATTATATGAAAGTGCACTCGATATATGGCGATAATTTTCAAGCGAAAGAAAAATCATATATGGGTTAAGGAGAAAGACTTAAAGACTTAATGAGGGACAAGGAGTTTGTCGGGCTTTTTGAGAGATTTGGACTTTGAGTTATGAGATGAGATAGGGATATATGGAAGAGGTTGAAAGGGAGTAGCGGTGCAAAGGGAATTAAAGGAAGAGAAATTGTGGTGTTGTCGGAACCTCTATTTGGTATGACTTCATATTCAGTTATATCTATATACCTTAGGTGCTGAATCCGATGTATAATAAGGTAAGCATCATACGGCATATGATTGCTTCCAATGCTGCGATACCGCACAAATATATAACGATAAGGCCTGAGATACGAGTAATGGAAGTGACTGAGCATCTAAGATATGTCAGCCGACCTTCTACAATCGAATAAGGCACTTGAATCGTCTGGTTTCATTACATTGATTTAAAACACTAGCATCCTAGGTTATCCCATGATAGACGAGATTTTGTTACATAACCATAAACCTCATCGTAAGTGCTCATCATTGCTGAGTCGACCGGTCCATGTGTCCAAATGTTCCTGTCATTCGCCTAGAAAGACAAAACCGCCCTACTTCCCCGTCTTCTGCTTCTTCTTTGGTCTCTCGACAATCTTCTCTTCCTTCGGAGGCTTCTCCTCATCTGCATCCGCCATCTCCTCATCACTGCCTCCACTACTGACGTGATCGGAATCATACTCCTCGGCAACATCGGACTCGGATTCGGTGTGGAAATCCTCATCTACACTTTCGTCATCCTCGTCTGCGCTGCCGCGCGTCATGACAACGTGTTCCTCTTCGCTAGATGCGAGATCAGCGTCCTCCTTGAGCGCCGCCGCAAGAAGAGCGCTCGACTGAAGTCTATTAGCATGGGTACAAGATAGATGTGCAGGAATATACTTACATCATCAGCCATCTCATTCTTAGTCTTGAGACCCTTTGCCTCGAAGAAGTCTTCTAATGGCTTCTGCTCTTCGCGGTTAATGTTGCTAAACTGGTGCTCGCCCTGGCCATTCTTCAGCGTGACGGTGACATCAAACGTGCGACTTGCGGAGATGGCACCGCCAATACGGGAAAGCGTGACGATCTGGATGTTGTCGAAGGAAATATACGTCGCCGGTTTGGGAACGAACATGAAACTCTTGTCCAAGCAGAACAAGAGACCTTCGTTAGCTTTGATAGAGCATTTGACCCCGGATTGTTGGTGGTGACTTAGGAAGTCCTTAGATGGAGTGACAATCTTCTTGCCGGCAAGGCCACGGAATATTTGAGCTACAACGGTAGAGATCGGGCTTTCGTAGTGGGATTGTAGCTTGCCTCCATATTTTTCTAGCACCTCATCCTTCATGTTCAGATCAAGAGTAACTTCTTCATCTCGCTTGAACTGCATAACAAGGAATGGATACCTAGTCTGACCCTGTCGTAAGGGAGGATCGAGGCCAATCGTGATGAGGATGTGGATCTCGTCCGGTTTCGGGAGTAACATAAACTTTTTGATCGACTCGTACTGGATCTTATAGTCGTACGTTTTTCCACGTAACCGGAAAGACTTTTCGTACATATCGATGTCGAAACGTCCTCTAAGAAAGCATTAGTCGCAATTTATAGGGAAAGTGAGGGCCTACAAGCCTTGGTGTGAGATGCAACACATCCAAAAAGGTAGCATATGTGTCGCCTGCGACCTCACCGATCTCCGCCTTTTCAATAAGGGTATCATAAAACACCTGTGCGTTTGAGGCATACAGCCCATCGGCATTTTCCGCATCTGACCCAGCATCACCGTTCTCTCCGTTCTCCTCTTTAATGGCTGTAGAGCCTGGTATGTAGAACCGCATCTCAACCAGCTGATCTCTCGCCGCTCCCGTTTTTCTTCCCTTCGCTCGAGCACCACCCAAATGCCCATTTGTACCCGTCTCATCGCCGTTTGCAGGGTTGGAAAAATCTACCGCCACCTCGTTCTTTCCCGCCAAATTTGTATTCGATACCTCCGAGTACGGGATCGAAAACGCTGGGCGACTCTGGACGTTAAAATGCAGCTCGGCTTTACCGAAATCTGCCTTGCCCCAGTTCCAGCCTCGCAGCGCGTGCTCTTTGTGTTCTAAATTGATCCGGTACCAGTTTTTAAAGAGTTTGCTGATGCGCTCGAAATCCTACTACTCGTTAACGTCGAAATAAGGGTGTGGAATGTGAATGTCTAACGTACCTCTTGCTGAAAACCATCGAGTTGAACTACCGCGTTGTTCCTTGAGTAGACCTTTATTTCGTAGCCTCTCGATGCCCTACTCCACTGGGCTTGTGTGAATTCGGCGGCATCCAGAGTGAACGGGTCCCCATTTCCTAGTTTCCAGCCAAGGCCTGTCTCGACGAATCTGCATTTTCCAGGTTGCTTTGAGAGATCGAGATATATCTCATCGAACGTCTCCCTAACGAATGATTAGAACAAAGTTGGGCGTCGGGGCTAATGCCGCCACTCTTTCTCTTGGATGGTGAAGTTTGAGCATACATGATTGATAGTGAAGAAGTTCCCCTTTAAGTGACAAAATGCGATTTGTTCTAAGTTATTGTCGCAAAAGTGTTGAGCTACGAATGTGCTACCTGATAGAACTTTTACGTGCGAGGGGTGTGGAGTATGGTAAGGGAAGAGAAATTTGAGCGGTAAAAGCGAATGTACTCCAGTTCTGAAAGTCAAACGCGACATCACGCGAAATAACTTCTTAGATAGCTGTTTAGTGTAATCCCGAAGATTTACCGGCAATTCATACGAATGTGAAGGGAGCTACACCAAAATTCATTAGGTTATAAGGTACTCCGTATTTGTAGTTCTTCAGGTCTTTGCCTATGAATATACTATATAAAGTAATTAAATGACCTAGCTCCATAACTGCATAGCCATTAGGACATATCCAATGCTCTCCTTACTACTCATCTCCCAATTATAATCCGAGGCACAACCCCCTCAGTACGACGGCTTTTTGGGCAGTCAATGGTGTCAAGACTTCTCGGAGCTTATCTCACTCAAATCTTCGGATACTGTTGCAGTTTTCGGTTTCCGGTTTCCTTACCCTTGGAGAGAAGTGGATCACCAGCTCCTCGAAGTCTAGTTTTAATGCTTTGAATATTTCATTAAACTTTCCTTAGTAGTGATAGATCAATCGCCACACTGCTTCTTACGAAACTCGAATTTTGGGATCACCAACAACGCACACCCCGTATACGTCATTAGTAGTTTCTGGACCTTTTTTTTGAAGTTTTAAGGAGCCGCAGCTCAATAAAAGGTTCTGAGCCCAAACAGTGGAGGTTAATCCATAACGTCGCCTGTTTTCTCATACTGCATGTACCATAGATGATGGAAGCCATATCGCTTACTCCGGTGTGACCTGAACAAGTCGGATCCACAATGGAGTCCTAGAAAGATCCAACTATCCTGGGTGTCGTGATAATCCCGAGAATAACGCTTGGGTCCTCTTCTTTGGGACATTATCTCTGGAGGTCCAATTCGATGTCTCTAATTTCTCTTCTTACTTCGTCTCTGACTTCCCCAAGCATACCCCCTGCGCGTTCCAAATCTTTTACAACAGCTTCCAGGCTAGACACAAAAGCATCGAGCTCCTTACGTTGTTCCTGAATCGTACCAAAAAGCTCTAAATTCGCATTCTGTGTGTTATTGAGCTCGGCCTTCAAACCAGTAGTTGTTGATGTGAGAAACGGCGCTAAATGTGCGGAATATAGAGGTTCTGGTGGTAAAGTATGTGGCCTGCTCAGAAAATTCAATCAATCGGTATTCCACGAGGTCAATGGTGCTAAAACAAAACAAAAACTTACGCAACCGGGGGTGTTGGAGGTCCTCCATTCGCAGTTAACTCGGCGCGTGTTTTTCTTCTCTTCGCGTCCTCGAGTAAAGCGTCGAGGATGTTCAACGAGGGGATCACGTTGCGCTCAAGCATTATAGCTTCAAAATTGCTCTTGAGCATCCACACGGTCAGTTGAGAGTTCGAAAAGAAACTTATTTTGAACACACACCTTACAGGCCTCGCCCAACCGCCCTATGAAGTCCCGATGGAAGGCGTCCAATGTCTCCGGTACATACTCTGCTGGGGTAGGAAAACAAGCTGCGAAGTTCTTGTAGTTGCATTTCTTGAGTGTCGAGTTCAGAGCTTGGTTGAAGATATTTTGGAGAGCTTGCGCGCGGGGTCCCGGGGAGTCGGCAATGGGTGCTTGCGGAGTAGGAGAAGGCGAGCGACCGGTGGATGAAGCTGCCGGCATAACGTTTGTTCTGTGCAGAGAAATAGCTAGGAGGCGATAATCGTAAGTTTGATTGCGTCGAGAGGGGGAACTGTGGTCGGGTGGGTAGTGAAGGTAACATAAAATTCTCCTCTGTTTACTTATGAAATCGGTTGAGCTTAAGGGATTACTTAAGCCCAATTACGGTAATCTCTATTGTCAGATGACGGGAGGTGCGGATGATCTTATCGCGGTTGCCCCAGCTGCAATCGTTAGGCGAGCAAGGTGTAAACAAAGCTGACGACTGGCCCCACCGACCTACAGCTGGCAACCCGAAGCTTCCAAGAAAATACCAAAACCAATCTACAACTTCCACCACATCACCACTGCCTACCGGCCTATTCAAACAATCATTACTCTACTTTTAGGACTCTATCTACAATCGCTTTCCTTCGACTGAACGAAATCACACGGGCCTGTCCGCTCGGTCGGACGTGCTCATTAGGACACCGTCAAGTCAGCCTCATTGTAATTCAGGACGAGAGCGCAACCACGTCACGAACTAAATGTATCAACGACGCAACGACCGTATTTCGCATCTGTAGATACCTTCGAACCTCGAGCCCGCGCATATTTGCTTTTTGTTTCGTCTTTTCATAGGGTCTTTAAGAAAAAACATCAATTTCCATAGTCTAAGGGAGACAACGCAAAAACAGGATATAAACCCGCTTTCAGCGATTCAATTCTGTTGCTTTAATAGAGGAATATTTGAAAGCCTTGTTACCATGTCAGTCGAGAGAGGTGGGCTCGCCCCAGCAGGGAGCAGTACATATTCGTCAGATACTCTGTATGTTGGGGATGGCACTTGGAATTCGGAGAGGAACACATTCCTATTACCAAATCTTATGGGTTTGAATTTTGAGACTATGCGATATAATGGTAAATATACTTTTAAGAAAAACTTCGTACCGACAACTGACATTCATTATAAGGGATGGGCAATCGCTTTCGCAATTTGAACGGATATCATTCGATAGTTAAGGGGCACGGAATTGCTGCTGCGATAACATTTCTTTTCGTGATCCCAACAGCTATTTTTATGGCTCGATTCTACCACCGTAATCCACGTATGGCGCTCCGGATGCATATCTGGCTACAAATCGTCACAGTTGGATTGGTGACGGCCACCTTCATTCTCGGCTTTGTAGCCGTTGGGCCATCAAGAGCGCTCACAAACCCGCATCATGGCATTGGCCTAGCAATCTACGTCTTAGTCCTAGTACAAGCTATCGGAGGTGGCCTGATACATCATGTAGAGAAGAAGAAGGAGAGATTTAAGATACCTCTCAAACTTATGGTGAGGACAGCTTCCTTGTATAGATAATACAAAAATATATCCTAACCGAGATAGCTACACCAATGGATGGGGCGCGCGATCGCTTTACTAGGTATTGTACAAATTCCGCTAGGATTAACTCTGTACGGCTCGCCCAAAGTTCTGTTTATTGTTTACGCGATCTGGACCGCTATGTTGCTTCTCGCGTGGTTTATTCTGAGCTATCGTAATCAGCCCATTATGGACGAGACCGGAAGTTATATTTCTACCTCACGCACTGGGAGCAGAAGAAGTAGACACAAAAGTCACAAGGGACTTAAGGGACTTGCCGCAGTCGGCGCTGCTGGGGCGGGACTTGCTGCGCTGCGAAGAAGATCACGATCCCGTAACAGACGAGACGATGAGGTAATCAGCTCAAGACACAGCTCACATCGTCCATCGGATTCTTATATTGCCGAGGAAAAATACACGGAAGATGGTCATAAGCCGCATACCTGGAGAAATCGATTACTCGGCGCAGCTGCTGTCGGCGGAGCTCTTGCTGCTGCGCGTGGGCTTTTCGGTGGTAAAAAGAGGCGGGATTCTTACAGCGAGTCTAGCCCATATAACCACCATCCTCTTGGAGGCGCACATAGTTACGTAAGTCAAACGGATTTGAGCAGGATAGAAGAAGGAAGACCTCCGAGTTCACCTGAAAGTGGGAGGCATCATAGGCCCGGATTAGGGCACGCTGCCGCATTAGGTGCTGGTGCTGCTGGAGCTGCAGCCCTCACAGGCAGTCCATCCAGACCTCCACCAAGGCGGAGTGGAGCGTCCATTGATTCGTACGACAGTCGCTCCAGCTTTAGCGCCGAACCTCATCCACGGCCATCGCATAATGCTCGAAACACCATTGCGGCACTGGGAATCGCGGGTTTCCTGCGCTCGAAACTTATGGGTCGGCGGGACAGGAAAGAGCAGCGTCGAATCGAAGAGATCCGAAAGCATGATATGACTCAAGAACGGATAGCTCGAGCTAACAGCCGACGACGAAGGTATACCGGGGATGGAAGTCCACGGCGGCATCACAGGCCACAATCCTACACGAACAGCGCAATCACTGGAAGCAATCCAGAGTTATCCCGCCATACGCTTCGACCTCCACCTGGTAATGGCGTTGGGGCTTCTACAACTACGGGAGATCCTCCCATCCTCCCGCCTCCACCGTTGGTAGATCCTGTGGGGATGGCACACGACTCCTCCGGCTCTGAAGCGTACACATCTGCTGGTGGCAGGAAACATCATCGTCATCGTGCTGGAAGAGACGCTGCTCTGGCTGGTACGGGAGCTGCAGTGACTGCGGGTCCATCAAATGGCCGGGATACAAGTCGCCAGCGGAGTAGTGACGGTAGTGTTGCATCGCCGCCTGTGTCAGTAAAAGTCAAAATGCACAACGATGGAAGACATGTCACGCTGCGACGTTTGAATGAACAGGAAGCTGCAGCAGCACGAGAAGCGCGGAGACAAGAGAGGCAGCGCCGAGGACGGGCCGGGAGCTTGAGTTCGGATACTAACACAGCTGACGATAGATGGCGTAGGGCTGAAGGATGGAATCCCGCACAAGGTAGAGCCACTCCTTCAACCGACATTCCGGGACCTTCACTCGGCCCACCGCCGCCGCCAACACATAATGCCCAAGACGAGCTTCATCTACCTCCTCCGCCCCCCATTCCTGCATCTAACACGGTCATGAGCGGGAGTCCGGGACCAAGTACGGGGCCTTATGGAACGGAGACTGATATCAGTAATTACGACAGCAATAGAAGGAGACGTCGAGCAGAACGCGCGCAAGCGAAGGCGAGAGCAGCGGCGGGGGGGAGTCGAGTCGAATTCACGTGATTGATATCGGCTGCGCGATAGCTTATAGTTAACCAGCTCGAGAACGAAGCACGTTATCTTCTCCAGAACTCTGTATTATAGCATCGATGCTTATTATGCCGGCAGGCTGGTGGGGACAAGGTTGATAATGTTTGTCATTTCTTGGCATGAGGCGTTGCGGTGGCGGGGACTTTTACGATATTCCAGGTTGTTATGTTCCAGGTTCGGACTGCATCAGAGAAAATGGTGTTTTTGTCACAGTTAGGGCTTCGTATCTGCATTTCAATTGCGTTCAGCAGGAAGATACGATAATGAAGCAATTAGTTCGCACGACTGAGATCTGAAATTCGGATAACGTCGCCTTTTTACCCATTAATTCGGCCTCATCTAAATGTATTAGGCTCCTTAAAGGTGTCCGTGTAGTCTGTAGTCCTGTTGGACGCTCTTCGCACGTGGCATTTGCTGACAAGTGATATAGAGACAAGGTGGCCAAGTCCGTGGCTACCCGGATCTTCGTACTTTGATGCAGATTATCAAATATATCCTCTCTCTATCGGCGCATATACCTGATTACTACCTCTTGAAATGATGACTGGACGGTTATGCCCCAAGATGAGAGAAAGTGGCAAGCAAAGTCCCTTTATACCTTACTACGTGCTTAACTGGGACTACACACCAGACAGCGAGAACGGCAGATGAGCAAAGTTTATTCCAAATGTGCGTCTCCTTCTTCGTGGAATGATGAAATCTCCGCTATTGCGACGATGAGGTCCAGTATCTTGATTTCCTAAATTATGGGACGTGTAGATGCCAAGGCGTGATGTTGGCTTTTTGGCAGGTTTGCTGGCTCTTGCTTTTTTTAGCGATGATGCTTTTAGGGTTGATCCTGCGATCTTCAGACGAGCACGAAGTGCATGACGTTTCCCAGCAGCACAAGGCTCAACTGCAAGACCTCCCAATAAAGTCGTTTCACCTTAACGATCAACTTTCGCCTTTACTTTAACCCCCAACGTCCGTCCTCACTACCGTACGTGGTCTGCTCTTTATTGTCATCGTAATCCATATTGTGGCATCCCTAACTTCCTAGGTACACTTACAGCACGCCGCGGAAAGTATACGTCGAACGGACGAAAGAGAGACCAGTGGATCGACCTGGGTCTACCATGGACCTACTCACGAGAGGCATCTGCCAACAGTTTACTCTCGGGCTCTCAATTCCTTCTCTACCTACCTGAAGATCGTCTAATATGGTCTGACCCATAGCATTTTGTTTATTTCTAGAAAACATCCAGTTCTGCTTAGGTCCCGAGACGACGGTAATAGAACGTACCGAGCACAAAACATGATATGATGATCTTTCAACACAGAGAGATGAAAGGAATCGCCATTCTCCTAGGCAGGTTCTGCCAATCCATAATCTAGATTGACCGCAGCTCACGGGCCTAGCCCGGATATCTGCCCGAGGAACAGTGGTGGATTGCTCTCATTCATGTGCCCAGGCCAACACCTTTTTTTTCGAAGAACCCTTTTATTTCTTTTTGCTCCTTGCCCACACTAAAAATTGGATGATAGCATTCGTCGAATTTCTCGATAATGCAAGTGGGAGGAGATTTCAGAAAGCCCCTGTGCGGACAGGACCGAAGTTACAGACCACTAGTAGCACAAAGGTTAAGGTAATGTATGCAGTTCGATATTAAGGTACAAAGTTTCCAGTCATGAATAGCCGTTGCAGTATGACCTTCCTCCTTTGTTGGTAAGGCCCGTTCTCCTTCTAGTACTGGCTCAAGCTTTTCACTACTTGCATGCACCTCCCCTGATCCTTCAGCCCCGTCGTGTTTCTGCCTGTCACAATAGAACGAACAGCACAGTTTATCATTGGATACTTCTCTCTTCCGCCTTTGAAGCATGCCATTGAAGCAAGTGGCTTGGCCCCCCATCGGACTCTGCTACCCACTCACCTTTTACGACTCCAGCTCCATGGCTCAATACCCATATAGTAGGCAGCCCATTAGGAGGTGGAGATGAATTTTAGCACAACCGTTTTTAAGACAACATACCCGCATGAAGAGCAACGTCCAGAGGTCACACACAAAAGCTGAATCAATGGGTGTGTAGATGTTCTAGGAGGTTTTATGACCTCCTTCTGTCACATGCTTTGTTCTTCTCATCATGTCTTCTTCTACCCCTCCTCCAACAACTCCTCCTGCTTCTACTTCCGTAAAACGAGCCTGTGATAAGTAAGAATTCTATTCTCCCATATCTCTCTTTTCGTTTGCTCGTTATCAAGAAAGCACCTTCGAATTGACAAGTTCCGCTACTTCCAGCTGTCACCGACGTAAAGTAAAATGTCTCGGCGAAGGCACAAAACCGTGCAAAAACTGCGTAACCGCCGGTCTAACGTGCACCTACAATGCAATTCCTCAGAAGAAAGGCCCTAAAGGATCCCGGGCAAGAGTACTTTCTGAACTTCGAGAAACGCAGCAGCGCCAGTCTCAGGCGGGTGGATCTAGCCAGGGTACCGAAGTCCCTTTCGATATACGCACTACTCGCCTCTCCGGTCTTCTCACGTCGAATCTAATCAATCTTTGCGTCGACTACTTCTTCAACAACCTCTACCCTTCACATCCATTTTTGCAACGCCAGAGAATTCAAGAGATCATCACTAGCATGGACCATTCTATAGAAGCATACTGTATGGTAACAGCTCTTTGTGCTTGGATGATGATACAGCCCGATATGGTCATTCCCCCTAACGTTGCATTGCATGGCGAAGCTGGATCTATGAACGCGCAAAACCTCGGCCCCGTTCTACTAGAAGAAGTCGTGTTGGTCCGCAAAGGTTACAACTATGTGGAAAACCCGACCTTGTTATCCGTGCTAACGTCCTTTTTCTGCTTTGGATGTTTCTTCTGTCTGGATAAACATAACAGTGCGTGGTTTCATCTCATGGAGGCTACGACATTAGCCCAGCTCCTTGGGATACATGATGAGGAAACATACAAATCGGGGAGCAGTCTCGAAAATTCACGAAAAAGGAGATTATTTTGGATTTTGTTTGTTACAGAAAGGTAATATCCCAGTTTCTGGTTCTAAAGATAACTGCGTCTAAGTGGACCGTTTGCTCTGGTTGCCGCGTTAAAATATCTCCCCTTTCTACTCAAGAGACATTTCAACGTTTATATCTTCCTTGATGAGAGGAGCAGAAGGATAACTTACCATTAATACTTTTCTAGAGCATACGCCCTCCAAAAGCATCGTCCACTCTCGCTCTACCCCGCTATTGCCCTCCCCTCGCTCGATGTGGATCCAATCGACCGCAAGTCCCTAAGCGGATTCCTTCATCTGGTCAACCTCTATAAACCCTTCGACCACAGGTTTATTGGTCTCTGGAACAAAGTCCGTACCGATTGTCTCCCCACATGGCTTATTTCGTTACAGACGCAACTGCGAGAGCTACTCCCCGAGTACCTTGATGTCACAGAGGTCCAGGTGGTTGATCTACGAACGTCGCAGCAATGGTTGAGGACCATGGTATGGCAGCTTAGTATCAGTCACGGCTTCATCTCTAGCGTCGCTGCCGACAACGCCATGAATTTCAAGTATCCAATTGAGATTTCAAGAGATCTATTAGCAATGTCTACACAGTTTAGTCAGCAGGCGATGGAAGTGCATGGAATCGGGCTTGTAAGAGATTAACTTCTCTTTTAGACCTCTCAGTGATCGTATGTGACCTAGTATTGCTCGCTACTAACCGATTCGTGAAATTAGGTAGAGAAGTTCTTCGACATCGCTTGCACCCTAGTCGACGTCATGGCCGTTGTCCCTTTCCAACAGCCCACATTCGAGTTGGGCCCTCGAGATTACCTCAACCGCTTTCTCTCTCTCATATCCAGCTTACGTGGTGGCCAGCAACGCTATCTGCCCCTCCTCTTGTCCAAAGTTCATGACGTCCTTCCAAACATGCAGCTACCGGCTTACCGCGGCGTTACTAGCCCCAGCAATCTCACCTCAAATGCTCGCATGGAGGAGTTATATGAGGACCCTGCTTCGGGCCCTAGTTCGCACTCACCGACTCCTTACGAGAGCCCATCTCAACACGGTGCTATCCCAATGCGTCACGCGGCGCCGACCGCGTACGGGGACCTCCACTCTCAGACGCCACCAATGACCGCACAGTATGGGCACCCGACGTTTGGCAATCCCATGTTTCCGGAGCAGGTGCCGACGACGCAGACAACCCCGGGCCAAGGAATATACACGTCCCATCAGCCACAGATGCCGCAGTCGGGCCAGCAACATGGCCAGCAACAGCACCATCCTTAGAATTGTTTTTGAAGTGGCGTTATGCAAGAGTGGGGAGTGCTTACTTGTTCTCACGCAGAGTCAGGGGCAACGGGGATACGAAGAAATCCGAACGAAAGAGAAATGGAAAAAGGGAGGGTACGTGCACAGGACCAAATGAGTAAATGAAAAGGATGCAATGAGCAAAGCAACATGGATTCATTGCAGTCTTGCAATTTGCAATTCATAGCAATAAGCAACCATCACGAACAGAGAGGAACTATGGAATATTGGAATATCCCACAGCACGGTCCACATTTTGCACCGAGCACGTGAAGCAAAAACCCGGGTTGGCTGTTTCTTATCCTACGGTGGCAATTATAAGGGACCTGTTCCCCTTTCAAAGACACGTTGTCCTGGGGTAGTTCACACACGTGGAGAAACGATACTCCTAGAACAGCCCTTGATGATCTTCCCAAATAGAGTTCCACTAGATTTTCCCTTCCTTCTACCGAGGAATTCTATTATTCAAGACTTTTTGGTGGTATTGTGAGCGATTTTAATCACTTAAATAGAACTATCTTGTCCTCTGGTAGGGGGAAGCGAGCACTAAGATTCCAAGATACCTGTATATTAGGAAGCTACTATTACCTGTATATTAATTAGACTTGACTACTCGTAAATGTACAAAAAGCATACTGTTGAATGATTATCCTAAGCCGGTCGTCATCATTCTCCGATTCTAGGAGTCGGATAAAGATTATTTGATGTACAGGCAAGCTCACCGGATTACTATAGGCTATCACTCATGTAGTTCCAGTTGAAATCCACAAACGCCACACGTTTAGCACGTCCTTCTGAAACTTTTCTAATGTGTTCTAGAGGCACGTGGAGGAGTACTATTTGTCGATCACGGCTTTTCCGCCCCTCAGCCTTTTTGCAGATCCGGATGTAGGAAATGTCTCGGGCGGCACAGTGCCGATCGGGTGACGACACAAGCGATCTGGGTACTGCTGTTGGTGCAGTCCAACTTGACAGGAGGATGATTTTAATTTGCTGCTTAAAAAAGTATTAGATAGCTGACGGGTGAAGAAAGGGGACGATGATGCAAGGCCCTCTTCCACATACGGAAGGTGAGCTCCATCTTGAGGCCAGAACTTCCTCGCCTACCTCCGCAACCTCTTCCACAAACAACCTTTCGTCCCTTTTTCATCACCATTATCCCGTCATTCGTCTTCTTGTTCGATCCCTTTCTTGACTATCCAACCCTAAGGCTACATGATTTCAACTTTTTTTTTAGGGATGTAGATGCGAAATGAGGAGGCGTCAACTAGTCCTTGCACCCACCCCTTTCCACTATTCAAATTTCCTGCTGTATCCTCCCTGAATTCTGTCTTTAACCTGAACATGACCAACAGGTTTATAGTTTTTGTTAGCTCGGTTAGCGCTATTTTCAGCGCAATAGGTACTGTATAGTTTTCTTCTACCTCCCCTGTTATCCGCGCGGCGAAGAAATCAATGGCTCCCCACGTTTGACTACAACATAGGTCAGGGCAGAAACGCCGTCGTCCCCCCCAAAGCCCTCAATGCTGGGTTTCAATAACGAATGAATAGGATTTGTATCCACTCTCCACGCTGGCATCGGACGCATCTACAAATCCATCATGGCAGCGGAACTTATTATGCAACTCTGCGACGGCCCCTATCATATACCCCTGACATCCTGCTCCATACTGGCATGAGGATCGAAGAGAATATGTTTTGCTTGTGCTGCAATGCAACGTCTAAACGATACGTGTTGCTCTGTTGCTGTTGTTTTTGGTCAAATATTCCTTGAGCTAGTCTCAATCACCATGTCCAATATAAGGGTGCATGATGAGCTTGCGCAGTTATCGGCCCGATCAGTCCACCAGTTCCTAATGATTGGCTCTTCGAACCAATTATACAGTTAATCAACCTCGGGTTTTCGGTTCTGAGATACTATGTCATGTTCGTAACGACGTCTATGCCTTAGAGGCATTCGCAGCGCAACCATGCCGTGCTCTTACACTACTCCTAGCAGCAGAAAAGAAACCACAGAAAGGAACGGGACGATCCCGTGTCTACCCGGTGCTGATCTAGCCCTTCCATTAGTCATGCATGGATACCTGTCATATGCAAGCCACAACACTATTCCTCTCTCTCTCCCGGCAATTGAAAATCATTCCGGCTGCTCTATGTTATATTATCGTAAAGTAGTGTACATTTCGGCACGGAAAATTGTCCGTATTCCCCTTTCCCGACTATCTACCGTTAGAAACAATTACTAGCACTGAAATTTGACTCAGTTAAGTGCATAGCAGAAGTGATTGAATCTCGGTTTTGGCATGTCTGGAATGCGGTACTATTTCTGGAATCCACTTTATTACCGAAGAGATACTTGCAATATTCAATTACAGGGTCTTTCACCGGAATCATGACGCTTTGTTGATGATGCTCGTCACCGCAGAAGCTAGGAGTAAAGGGAAGCACTCGAGGAGTGGAGCGAGATAGCTGTGGTCAGCATCATTGGTAAGATAACGTGCAGCAACATGACGTGCAGACGATCATCCCGTTCCGCATCCACTCTAAATCAAGCGCGCATCTCGTTCTGGTCTAACAGGGCTAAAGGTTATCATTGATCTAGGACTTCCCCAAGCGCGCATAAACAGGGATCGTTGATCAAGTATGGCATTGAAACTTACCATTGCTTCAAGTTAAGCAATCATCTTACCAGAGGACGAGTTTACAACTATGGCAATTGGGCGGCAACAAACTCATGAGAATAATGATCCAAAGGAAAATTGTCACCCTGGAATTACAACTGCTGTAGGATACGTCAGAGGTACTAAACAAGCAAAGACTATTCACTGCGAGTATGTCTGGCCATCCATGTTAGATCTAACTTCTCCGGTTGTTGAAGAACTGCGTGCATAGAGTCTGCTTGCACTGCCCAAAGGAAGTTACGATCTAAACTCTCCAGCTGAACGTTATTTTTTCTGGTTGTCTATTTGGTTCAGTCCAGTCATTTCCTCAATCTCATAATTTCGGAAAAGCATTGTAATTTTGCACTATCCAGTCATCTCGTACGGTTTAATTGTCCTCTACAGTCTAGTAATATTGTTAAATCAGACGAGAGAGCTTCAAAATCAGTATAGGAGGGTAGTGTCTAATACTACGAAGGAAAGAGAAGGTTTACTCCCCCATACCTTTAAGGGGGACATAACTAAGTAGCTTGTACACCGAGTCTAGGAGACTAAATTTTGACATTTCGACCGGAAAACCCCTCCAAGGCTGGTTTGAATATGAAAAATAATGTTATATGTGGACTTACCGGACCCCTTATTTTATAAGAATGCGTAGTATGGACTATTGTACACCAGTGTCATCCCCTGATTTAATCTTCGTCTTTAGCATCTGCGCAATCTGAAAGCGAGACTTTAAAGAACCGATTAAATCAATCTTCTCGCTAACTCCTCAGAACCATAAATAAACCCTGGCGTGCAAAGATGAGTGGGAGGACACCACAACTACTCCAGATTCCTTATCATACCGTATCAAGTCTAGAACCTCTAAACCTAAACATCAACAGGAAGAATATTCAAAGATCAGGATCTAACCGCGCGAGGGAAAACTAGGCGCTCATATCTAGTGCATAATTCCCCACCAAGCTACACCGCTAAGCAACCTCACCATTCTGCTCCCCATTGACTACCTTGTGTCCTCGTTCCGCCTGACCAGATCACTCTTTGAGGAGGTAGACTAAACGTAATAGATAAGGGGGTGTATGATACCACGTTCGTGGTTACAACTGCGCGAATCGTTGCGGAGCTCGCCGAGAGACGGTCGGGGGGAGGGCTTCATCCTATTTGAGCATAGGCTAGGGGCTGGGTTGTATGGCGCTATTGTTGGAGGATATCTGGGGTTGAAGATATTGATCCAGTGGGTGGGTCTGGCTTGTAGAATGCTTTTGGAGTATCGCAAGTATCGGGATCTGGTCTACTTCGGAAATGTTGGGAATGTTTCTTCAATATTCCTTAGGAAAGCGGTATGGTTTGAATTCGAGTCTACTGTTTTCAGCGTATTATATTTCCCGGTCCATTTCCTTGTCGAGTCTTCAGAACCTTTATTAACACTTCATAACGGTTGAGATTTTATGATAAGCAGGACCCGACGAAAGCACCAGAGTATAGGCATTATACGCACAGTAAGCCAAAAGGCCGACGAGAAGGAGTGCATGCGCGTGCTACAAAATCGATGATGCACAACGGTGAGGTTCATTTCTCTGCCTAGAGTGCAACCCTTGGCCGTTGTAAACACTCTCAGGATAATGTCTCCTGAACCGTGGTATTTCCGGACCGAAGAGCTGCGGGCCGATCTGGTACTGTACAGGCTGCAATGCTGCATACGGGAGCTGTATAAAGTGAGTAACGCGTATTGAGTTAGGAATACGGGTACAGCTATGGACATTCCGTGTACGGTTGACAATTCGTACACAAAGCATTTGACTCTATGGTCAGTAGGTAGCAAGTGTAGTAGTTGAAAGATGCCGCCGGTTTACAATTATATTGATACTTGTAGATGACTAGTAGATTTGTAAATGCTATCCGCTATGGAAGGAAATGAGCGAATCGTAAAGGAACTGGCATAATAGTTATCTAAATATGACCATACATTGGCCAGGAAGTGCTTTTAAGTTTGAATATCAGGATTAGGGATTTATGACAGACTTTATCTACCAGACTCGGGAATGAAAACTTTCCTCGTCACGGTCATATAGATACCAGAATCTGTCCGTGTAATTTGCTGGCAATTCTTCGGACCCTTCTTCACGGTCTCCAGAAGAAAATTCCTCGTACATATTGATTATCTTTTGGGGGGCTTTAGCGTTCTCGCCGTAAAGAAGTAATTCCTGTCCTCGGAGACCAATACCACCTCCTTCGCCAGTCTGGAAGCATCATAACCAGGAAGAGCAAGTACGGATTTCTCGAGTTGCAGGTCCCCAAAATACGTGTGTATCACAGGCAGGTATCGATTTGCTAAAAAAGAAAAAAAAAACCCTATGTATACAGTTCCACTTTTGGGTGCTGCGTGCAACAGCCCCCATACCCTTGAGCGCCCGCCGCTTCCCGCGTGGTAGCCGTCTGATCATTTTCACTATATTTGTGATAAAGTCCGACGGATCGTCCGGAAACTCCACAACGAACCTCGTGGAGGTCTAGGCCAGATTGCTGGCCTCTACATAGAATTGACGGCATGTGAGTAAGGGAGCTAAGTCCAGGGACGCTTTTCGCTGCATGGTATCCCCCCCAATATCGTGTGTGAGCGGAGGAAAAGCATACTCGTAGACCAAGTTCCGTATCTCGCCAGGCAGCTAGAAGAAAGGGCTGTCAGAATGTTTAGGGGATGTGTTAGCCATTTAGCGTTGGAGCATCAAGTCCTCTCCCTAAAAATTCGTAGTAGTGCGTTCCAGGTACTTATCCGCGGCGAGAAAGTCTGGAACAAGAGACCAATCAACAGAATAGGGAGCTTCCAAAGGTTGCTCCTTCAGGACTCTCGCGGCCTCTCGAAGTAGGGAAAACGAGTCGTGTCTTTCCTCTAATTCTTTAATTGCCAACCTGTACAATCGTTCGTACTCGGCTTGCTGAGCTTGCTCGGCCTCTTGCTTTTCTAACGCAGAGGATTTCCGCTTGAATGGGAACGTCCAGCTTTTGAAGAGGTTCGGGCGTCGTCGAGATAAAGAATCCCAAAGCGCCTGAAACCTTGAGGGGCCTCGCTTATTTTTCCGTTTCGAGATTCGGTGACCATCTCGGTGCTGGATAGAATGTTTTATTATCATTCTTGATAGAATTTTACGATGATTAAATTTCGAAAATGGGACGAGGAGTCGAATTTGTGCTCATAAAACCAAGCAGAGGAATAATTATTTTATAGTTATTGGAGGTGGTGGATCACGATGTGTGACCTAATTCAAAATCTATGGTTTCTGATACTCATACCCTTGGTACAATTATACTGACCCAGTCTTCAGGACCTTCAACCAAAAGTGTGGTGGAGTATATGTGGTCTTTCTGGGTGTAACTCATACTCGATAAATTTCGCGATAATAGAGTAGGTAAATCGGTTCTTTCCAATTTTCGAAACTTGATACCAGAGATCAAGGCAAGCTTATATCTTCTCCGAAAATTAACTGATATGCACATATGCAAGTTCACAATAGCATGAATGATCTAATAGAAGACGGGTATAATTTGCTGTACTATGTCTCCACTACTGCAGTCCAAATCGCTAAAAGTGCTGTACCGTTTCACGAAGCCCAACCAGACCGCCTTACAAGCCAGGGGTATCTGTACTGTACTGTGCCATAAAACAAAAAAACTCATCCATTTCGCTGACACAAACCGCCAATTAACCCACAGCGATATGTTTACGTATCTTTCTTCATATACTCCAGCTTCCCGTCCTTGGTACTGAACTTCATCACAGTCGGACATCTGCGACAGTCCTCTCTAAGCCTTCCATGCTCACACCGACCCAATTCTTCACTCTCCACGCTCCTAGTTCCCCGGGCCTGTGCAGGTTCACCCTCTTTCTCCTTGACTACGGAGGGAGTAGACGGTACAGCTGCTGCGACACGACCAGATGACACAGTTTCGTCGAGAGCCGACGTAGAGGCGGCGGCAGACTGAGCGCGCTGCGTCTTCGCTGTACGAGGAGCTGGAGGAGATTTGACCTGCACAGTCTTCGCACCCTTCCCTTTGGAACTCTTGCCTTTCTGCTGTGCGGGTGCAACGGTGGAAGCACGGGGCTTTGCAACAGGATTTTTTATCTTCCATTGCCGTACCTCTCTTTCACATTCGCAGTCGCCATCGGTGTTGATGGCGGGCTCATCGCCCGGGAGGTCGCGAGACACGGTACCGGCTTCTGCAGACGCATACGCAGAGGTCGCGCCTGCAATTTCGCTCTGTGAAAAGCGATCCGTGTCGCCAATCTGGGGTTGCGACCTCGCGACTTTCGTCACCCTACTGCTCTGCTCTGCGCCAGTGTCAAGTCCCCGTTTTCCGAGCGCACGGGGAGCTGGGGCGCGCTCTTCACCAGACTCTTCTTCACACTCAGATTCGGTGTCCGTTTTGTCACGATCTTCTTCGCCCTCTGTATCCCCATTCGGGTTCATGTCGCGCCATGTGAAAGTACCAGCAGAGGGACTGATAGTCGGAGATCGCTCGCGCAGGTAGCTGTTCCAGGCCCTCCATATCCGAAAAGGAGTCAACCCCATAGAACGGCCGTCACAAGCGAACTCCTCGTACGTCAATGGTTCTGGTGATGATGGTAATTCTAGAATACTGGGCGAGACTGCCGCTTCTGGCCCCGTACCGGAACCCGGGGACAAGTTGAGGGTGTGTCCCTGGTTGTCAAGGAAACTATCGATTCTGTGCTTGATAGAGCTTTGCGAACCTGGATACTGGGCTGTTGACCCTTGGTTCGATAGGGTCAACAGTGAGCCTACAGCCAGAGCCTGCTCAATAGCTGTTTCACTTTGCTGAGCACGCTTTTGTAATTCAACCGCCAAGCATAATGCCTCAAGGTTCGATTCGTCTTCGGAGGAACCTTGGGCGCTGGGGAAGGAATTCTGGAGTGTCATGTTCATACTGTGTGTACAATTAGTTTTGTAATTTGCCAAAATGATCTAATGAGACCAGAAGCGAAAAGGTAGGAATCCCGAGTAATCGGTAGTTTACACATCTGTACGGAAACATGAAACAAGACCAACAGTGTAGTAACAAAATGTGTCAGGTCGTACGCTTTGTGGTCATTGTGTCATAAGGGATGTTGGATCAAGACAATCGGACAGTATAAATACAAGAAAGTACGCTACAAACAGTAGCGATTATCGTCACAGATAGAGCGATCCATGATACAACGGGTGTTGATACGCGCTGATTCTCATCTGCGTAGTATACAAGCGTATGGTATACACCTGGGAAGAGTTTGGGATGATATGGAACGGAATGGGCATGAGGGTAGGAAGAATCTAGCACTTCTTTCTGCTGAGACGTACTTTTGCAATGTGTAGTATATTTGCGCTGAAAAATCACCGTACTGTACAGACTCAAACACTTATATGTCCCGTATGTAGACAAAAGCTGTTGCGATGTAAAAGCGAAAAGAATTAATCTGTTGAAGTAATATAGAAGGGAAATCAGTTATGGAAAGAGCGTTCAGGATCGTAAGTTATTCAATGAATAGCTAAGGCAGGCGGTCCTGCAAAAATTGGAATTGATGGAAGAATAGATATCTGAACAAGTACAATGAAGATACAAGTAGAGTAGAATTGGAGGTAGGAATATACGAGAGCTTTAAATAATAGTTGATTGGATGCTGCAGATTGACTGGTCAGAATCGAAATCTGGCCTTGGGAAGCTTTTTGGATGGAAACTACCCCTAAGTCATGAGTATCCAAATTTAGGCGTTTACCAGCATTAGTCGATTGGATACTTCCTTGGTAGACATTGAAAGACCTGTCCCTTAAATAGATGGACGGAGGGGAGTGCCATTGATTTAATATTTGACTAGTTAAAATAATCAAGAGTGGTGTAGAAGAACCGATGGCGCTTGAACATTTACAGACGTCAAAACCAGATCGCCCAAAGTTCTTACGATGACTCCACTTTGATATTAGCTCACTGTGGTCTGAATTTTCTCTTCTGGTTCTGGTATTGCCGCAACCGGGCCGTCTATTGGGGCCTCCCTCATTTTCCTCCAAAGCGCCAGGAAGCCCCCTCCAACTATCCTCTCACCAACTTTGGGTCGACAGACCATGGACCAGTTTTCATCACGGTTGGTTTCTCCTGATGCGGGCTTGGGATTTAGGGAAGGTGCCTCTGAATCGCTGTGGTTCGCCGTATCATCTTCAACAGAGGTAAATGTTTTCTTTTCAGCTTCTTTATTCATTGCAGCCCTTGGTCTCACTGCTCGAACGTCCCACTGTCTCGCGTTAACACTAGATCCTAATTCGACCACCTGGTCCATCGCTAATGGGAGCTTTTTACGGCGGATGAGCTCAACACACTCGCTAATCTGTGAGATACTCGGTGCAAATACAGCCACAAAACCATCGATCCGGACCGCTTCCGACACGGACTTGAGATGGGACTCTGCTGAAGGTAGATCGAGGAATGCATGAGTAAGGAAGGGAGATAAATCTTGGCGACGTAAAAATTGCTCTTCCACCCATTCGGATACATCTCCGACGTTGAATTCTACGTTTCTTCTATACATGCCACGTCGAAAACCTCCAACAATCTTGCACGCATGTTGACTATATTTTTCTGATACGTCAAGTGTATGAATGACAGCTCTCCGATCTTGTTTCCAGGTTTCCAGAAGTTTCCCTTCCGCAATATGTCGCTCGACATCATTTTTCGCATCGTCAACAAGCTTAATCTCAGGGGAATCCGAAGCGCTCATCGGTGAGTTGTACTCTAGAGTATCTCTAGATGCAGCAGGTGGGAGAGGTGGGTTAGCTGCGTGGACTGCCCGTGCTAGATGGAGAGTCAACGCTCCATGCCCTGTTCCCGCTTCCAGGATTTCCAGGCATGGTTCTCCCGTATTCAAGTCTGTTGGGGGATCAACATGGATGTCCAATAATGAGACTATCAAGTTGGCATCTCCCGGGTATATCTATTATGATATATTAGTTCCTGTAGCTGTACAACTGCATCACGTATTTAAAGGGTTAACGAACGGGAGTGACGAGACGCGGTGTCAGCCGAACATACTCTGCTAATGTAGGCTTGTGAATCCGATAAACAGCTCCCTTATTCGAGGTCACCACATCGCGAATGCGCTTGTTAATGATTGAGTCGTGACTGATGATACCACGATGGGTTTGGATGGTTTTTGATGCTTTCAAAGGTTTTGTGAGAATCCCACCATCGGTCGCGTCTAGCTTATATTTCAGAAGGACGATATCACCCTCTGAGTTTCGTGCTCTATTAGTGATACGTCTCCCAATTGCTGTACGGTAGCGATCTTTTTGATGTCATTCGTACCTGAGAATGTACTCTCCGCCGAGAATCTCCTAAGACACTGGCCATAAACAATGAGTCGCAGAGAGGATCCCTTTGAAGATCTAGCGAAATGCCCTACAAAGACAGATAGAACTTGCTGCATAGGGCAATTGTGTTTCTATTATGGATATCGGAGGTGGTTGGGGTCGATATTCAGGGATAGGCCGACGAATCCGGGGAAAGCTGCAAAAGACGGGAAGATCGGCATTTGCAGGGGGGCCTCTCTAGAACTAGAGGGCTTTATGGAAGGACACCGATCACGAAGTGAAATCGTATTCTCTATTCTTTACTCCTTTCACACCATGGGACTATAATCGACGTAGGTAATCCTAAAAGGCATCTACGGAACTCGGTCATGAAATGAACCGCTTTTCTCTTTGTTCCCACTACAGCCTAATATCACCCGTCCCTCTTCCACAGATTTACAGATGAACAGGCAGAGATCAAGGCAAGATGACAAGAAGGATTGTATGAGATATTTTCCCCTTGAGTAAGTAGTTATATACTGATATATCATTCAGGTACGGACGAGTATTCAGCTCGGTAGCTTAATTTTCATCATCCTCCTCTTTGTCTTTCTCCTTGATAATCGATATCGTGTACTCCCCGCGACTATCCACAATCATCTTCCAGCGCATCATCCCGGCTTTGTTATCACAGATGTGACGGTCAAAAAATGCTCCTCGCTCAATCCTATATCAAGCTGCCGACTTGATCCCGACAAGTGGCACCGCGTTGAAAAGGATCTCTATTTAGGTTCAGGATGGGTATCTAAGGCGTACGTCCACATCAAAAGGAAGAAAGAGGAAGAGTTGGTAGAAGGAGACAAGGTTATTATGGACGTCAGAGTAGGGAAACTGGATCCTGCAATGGGGGAGAAAGGTCAGGAGTCAGAAAAATGGGAATCGCGACCGGCTGGGATTTGGCTAAAACGATCTGCCAAGCATCATGACCGCGATTCAAAAAGTGTCGTTACGGCTTTGGACGTCCTGTTTGGCCCAGATGCGGTCGAACCACGTTCAGGATGGAGGTTAATAGAGAACTCCCTACTACTGGACACCAGCGCAGAAGCCCAGGAGGTACGCATAAGCATTAGGCAAGGCCAACCGCATAAAATTGAGAAGCATGTACCTAAAGTAAGAGATGATGGACGTTTTAAGATCATGCAAGCAGCAGATTTGCATCTAAGTACTGGACTAGGTACATGTCGGGATCCGGAACCCAAAGGTCACAATGGTGGTCGTTGCGATGCGGATGTGCGAACTCTTGACTTTGTTGGTAAGCTTCTTGATGAAGAAAAGCCAGACCTTGTCATCCTTTCTGGAGACCAAGTAAATGGTGAAACAGCGCCCGATGCGCAAAGCGTACGTCTCACTCTTTAGCCCCGATACTCATACTGACTTTTCTAGGCCGTTTTTAAATTTGCCGAACTCTTCATCAAGCGTTCAATACCCTACGCTGTCATCTTCGGCAATCACGACGACGAAGGGTCATTGACCCGCTCTAGTATGATGTCTCTAATCGCATCGCTCCCGTATTCACTGTCCGAAGCTGGAACAAATACCATTGACGGTATTGGAAACTATTACATCGAGGTACTCGCACGTGGCAAATCGCAGCATTCTGCTCTGACCCTCTACCTTCTTGATACTCACGGCTACTCGCCTGACGAGCGGCAATTCAAAGGTTATGACTGGATCAAACCCAACCAAATCAAGTGGTTTGAAGATACTGCCAAAAGTCTCAAAACGGCGCACAAACACTACACCCACATCCACCTTGATATGGCTTTCATCCACATTCCTCTACCCGAATATTCTAATCGCAATCTGAAATTTGTTGGGAACTGGAAAGAAGGTGTGACAGCTCCAGGGTTCAACACACATTTTCACGATGCGCTAGTCGCTGCAAACATTCCCGTTGTTTCTTGTGGACACGATCACGTGAATGAATATTGCATGCTATCTACTGAAGATGGGACTAAGGAAGGTCATCCTAAGCTATGGATGTGCTATGGTGGCGCCGCAGGTTTTGGCGGCTATGGGGGCTACGGGGGGTACCATCGTCGGATGCGGTTTTTCGAAATAGATACCAATGAAGCACGAATCACGACCTGGAAGAGGCTTGAATGGGGAGAGACCAACAAGAGGATTGATGAACAGATCATCGTGGATGGGGGAAATGTTGTCGATAGGACATAAACAGGGCGATGTGAAGAGACTATTTGATCAATCATGGATTAACGAGTATACCAAAAGCTTTATACCATCTTGATGATATTAAAGCAAGTGCGTTGAATGGTACAGCAGTGGAAGATATCTGCTTCGGTCCGTCAATAGGCAACAGGCGTTGGGTGTCGACATCTTCCAATTTGGAAGGTACATGTAAATAGGTACACTTATAACCTTTTTTTGGCGTACAGTCTGATACGATACCACACTTGTAGGAACATCTAGTCCTAACGGAGTCTTTTCCTACCTTTTTCACTTTAAGACCATTACTCGCCTACTGTAAGGGACTTTCGGGTCATAAAGTTCATACAACAAACCGTATGTGAGGCTTATCTGTACTGATGGAAAGTTTTTTGATACTTCGGGATCAACAGCCTGCCAGTAGTAGTTCAAGAAGCGTACTTCATCCTGAGCAAATAGCTCAGTCATTTCTTTTCATCGCCTTCTCCGCCATCCACTCGAGCATCTTTACCATCACTTTCCCCTCTCCGCCTCTTCCTGAGGCCCTTCACCACTGCATCCGTCACATCCTCAACCGTCCTACCCATCTTCCTCTCTCCTGTCTTCTCAGCCCCTAATACGGTATCCTTCGTCACCGTCTCGTAAACCTTCGCCATATTCTCAAACACCCTTTCCTCCTCCCATCCCGCGCCCTCAAACGTCCTCCCGATCTCGCTCATTTCATCTACCCAGCGATAGGCCTTCGGCGGCATTCCTACCAGCGATCTCTCCACAGACTCTAGAAGCTTAGGCGTGTAGGCGTGAAGCTCCGATTGCAGAGCGGGGAGAACCTGCAAGGAGTGCGCAGTGCTAAAGGATTGGATGGCCAAGGCGGTGAGACCCTTGGTGAGAGATGCAAAGCACGACTTTAGACCGCTAGCCGTGCCAATGGAGGGGCATAGGTGGTACGTGTTGAGAACTACGGCAAGCTCAGAGCCATTCATAGGGGCGGAGGATAGGGGATAAGGGCCGGAAAGGGGTACAGAGGGGCGGGTCCATGCTTCCGTATTGCTTGAAGAAGCACTGTCAGGCCTCAAACTCGGTGGTGCACCGATGATGCCACCGTCGATTAAGCGGATGGGAAGGTCAGAGAAGCGGTCTGCGATCGAGTTGATGGTGCGAGGGGAAGTGGCGTTGAGATCGAGGTAGTACAGGGGCTCGTTCGATGTGCGAGGTGTGCGGAGGTTACTGTAAGCGGCCACTATTCGTTCAGCTGTTGCAATCGCATCGCGCGGTGGCACGATGGAAAGGATGTAGTCGGAGCGGGTGACCAGTTCGGCATCGGTGGGAACGAGGGTGATCGATGCGGAAGCGGCGCGGTCTGCGGTGTATCGACTGCAGGTTGTGTTAGAAGGATATTTTCATCGTATGCGAGATATCTTCCCCTTCCCGTTATTCCTCTCTCACTGCTCACCCTCACGCGAGTCTCCAGCTGTCGTGTACGATGGATCTAAAACGTATGGATGACTTGAAACTGCGCATATAACATGGTCGTACACACATCGATGATCGGTTGTGCAGACTGAGGAACTCCAACTTTAATCAAGGGGTGATATGTACGGTACTTCGGAAATTTGAAGAAAAGATGGATGGCTGTACTGTACCTACCTTCTACCAGTGACATTTGTCAAGACATTATAATCATGAGCTCTAAGTAGCTTTGCTATCCCAAGACCCATCTCACCAACGGAGAGGATTGATATAGTTGCTTTCGATACAGCCATAGTATGTGTACAAACTTAGAAGATGGTGATTCTGGTGGGGCTGGTTGTCTCAGGCCACGTGTGTGACGATGTCACAGATTATCATTTCCTACTTTCCCTTATTAGTAGTAGTCGCGCCGAGGTTCTACCGCTACGTGCTTGATACTAGTAGATCGCGCGACTATAACTTCTTCTTTCCTTAACTTAATCTCTTTACACTGTAGTTAGGTTATACTAGTTGCAATCCAATTCGATTCTCTACAACCGCTACGCCGTCACAACGTGCATGCTAGCTAGTGCTTTCAAAATACATAGTTCTACCCATCTATACGTAAAGTTAGATATCCCAAGGGAGAAACTGCCACAACAATACTGGCGTACATAATGGATTTCAGCAGGTGAACTTTCAATTCTGGGGGCAATGGCTGACTGGTGACATTTTCTTTGCCATATTTCTTTCAGTCAATTTCTTACCAGTTAAATTTCCAAGTCTTCAGTTCGAGCCTCGCGTCCGCCAGAATATAAAGTTAAATGCGTTCGCCGGTTTAACTTTTCTCTTCGGAGGCTTTCTTTTGCATTTCTCCCCCCCCGGCCCTTTACCTTCTTTTATTTATTATCATCTCAATCCATGCGTGTTGATCAACTTATCTTGTTTCCTAGTGCTGTACTGTACAACCGCTACTCTCTCAGCTTACACCAACAAGCAAATTCGAACCTAAGAACAAGATCAAAAATGTTGCCTGGAGTCTGGAGAAACTCAGTAAAACAGACCGTGCGGTATCGGCATACCGTCGTTCTAGTTCCAAGCCGGCACTGCCGGAATCCGGCTCGCTAGAACTAGGTCTAAAGTTGAACTATACCCTAGTTCTTAGGTCACCTTGCATGTTTTTCAACAAAATTATCAACAAACCGGTACTCGGGACTTTAGACTATATAGTTCTGCTAGGTAGTTCCATACTTTCCATCCGTTCCTCTGCGGTAAAAGGGAAAATCATAGTTCGAATTACCAGTGCGTTCCCCATATCACCAATTTTCTTCTATTCTCCCATTTCTACCTTTATACCTCCAACATAGCGAAAAATTCCCATTTGAGGGCTCATTAGATTCAAAGTGAGTTTCATTCTTTCCTAATAATTGTGATTAGTGACCTTAAGACCTCCCCGATGGAGCATTCTGCATTTTATTGAGGTTCCGCGCTCAGTCTCAAAGGAATCTCCAACTTTTCTGTACAGGAGAGATTAATACGTTCAAAGATTTTCCAACTGCGCAGTGGACTCACCGTATGGATCTGCTAACTGTACGGTCGCCTTGAGCGGGTCTCCAACATTCCTGGATCAAAACAACGACAATATACGAGGGACGCACAAGCGTAACTCAACAGAGTTATTCGAATAGCGTATAGAGGCAAAGGAACGCGAATATTCCAGTACAGAATATAGCTATGCTTTCTATTTATGCTCTTAGTATCCCCGAAATTCTCTCTTGCATTTTCGAGCAAGTACTGCAGATCACATCTCCAGATCAATCCTAGCCTAGTACTGCGATTACATTCAGGTCACAGTCTCATCCTATCTTAAACTGTGCACTGGTCAATAAATTATGGTCTCAAGAAGCGCTCAGAGTTCTTTCGAGCCTGAATACATCTCTACCAGGAAGTAAATTGATACCCTTGGACAATATCGAAAGCTACCAGAAATTAGCGAGGAGAATTCGACGATTGAATATTTTAGACCCGGAAGATTTCTCTACGAAACTCACTTTCGATGTGAGAAGCCTTGACCTTCCTCTATTGACCTGCCTCGGGTTCCATCTGAAACTAGTCAAAGATGATGCCAACATGCGAGCGTTCATATCGTGGCTATCACGAGTTGGTACCAACATCACCGAGTTAAAATTTTGGAACGACCTTCTACCTATAAGTCTCAACCGTCCTCCTACACTAAAACATGTTCTTAATCACATTCCTGGGAGCTGTCCACGGCTAGAGACCTTGCGAGTCCCGAATGAAGCTGAAGTAAACATCGAACAATTTCGGGATTTCTTTTCTGAGGCTCATTATCTCAAATGCATTTCAATCGGAGACTATCCCATTGCGGAGCCAATTCTTACAGCTTTAACCCTCCAGAGGCGAACTGAACCCAACTATCTATCATGTCCACTATGTCTAGCCTTCCCCTATTCGACCTCGGCTTCAATCCCTCCCTGGACATACTCTTCAATAATATTGTTAACCTTTTAATCACCTGCAATAATTACACATTTACCCTAATGTCTTCGTATCTATCTAATCTTCAGTATCTTACTTTTCACCTCCTTCAGGCCCGATATAACTCCCTTGGCCGTCTGTTCTCCCATTTGACCCACTTACGTCGTTTACAAACCCTCACCTTATCCTGTGCACGCGCGTACTGACCCAGAGGTCATTCTTAGTGATTCCAATCTTTTCAGCTTAACGAAGCTCAACAATTTGCGTGTCCTCTCCATTAAATCTGCTTATATTGTCCGTATAGCCTTTATCTCAGTCGACATGTGCGACGCGCACCTTAATTCCCTAGCATCGGAGCTTCCTAATCTCAATGCGTTGGAACTTCCCCCCGAGGTAACAATTCCTAAGTTAAGTAATGACACACTTTTAAGCTTAAGCAGGGGTTGAGAGACTGCGAATCAAAAGCAACTTTGATCTTCTTTTCTTGCCTCTCGATCAGCCATGTCTTTTCCCCAAGCTGATACAAATTTGCATTCAACCCTTCGTCAGCAACTACCGGGAAAATCCCGTCCGAAATGTTATAGATGTACTAAACCACCACTTCGCGCGGGTTAGAGTGTTAGAACTCTGGGAACCGGATCGCAGGACTAAATGTTCGGTTCCAGGGAGGGCATTCGAACCCCCTTGGACGAGGACACTCGTTGAGGAACTATTTGTGCCATTTTCAGGTCGAAAAAATGAAACGAAGAATATATCAGCGATGCGTAACTCACCATCGTATGGCGTCTTCAGGTATGCTCCGCGCGTAGCAGATGTGAGCAGAGCTTGAAAGGAGAATATAACGAGGGAAGGTGTTGACAGAGCGATATCTCCTCCTATGTCATTGTTAGCATTCTTCGGCCTTCGTCAAGGTTACAGTTTATGTTCTGGTCCGCTGTCAGTTTCAAAGTATTCATAAGCACTCAATTACCGGGGCGGTTAGAGCCACTTATGTGGGTTTCACTATCTCGATTGAGTAAAGTCGATGATTCTCGGGACATCGGGCATATAGCATCTGAAGAATGTCAGATTAGGGAGTAGATATATAACAGATTCTGCCAGTCACGAGTATTCAAGTCCGCATGAGAGGAGGAACGAGTTAGATAAATTGCAAGAAGTTCAATATACGTTAAAGCGGCCAAACTTTTGTATCACCTATCACCTGTTGATGTTAACCGACATACTTCCGTATTAGAGAAATACAACTTCTTTCGGCTACTTGAGTCATACTATCTCATTATAATGGCTTTTAAGAATTGTCCGAAGAGGTTTTTCTTGCGCAAGTTTCCAATGACTATTCCGAGCAGTTGGTTTCGTCAAAAGTAGTTCCTCATAAGACCCTAACGTACCTAATAAGGGCTAGATTGAGTTTCGAATGGAATTTCAATTACACTACAGCGTTTGACTAGTAACTTTACAACCCATATGGAGCTGGAGGCTGCACTCCAGAAGAGGATAGTTGCGTAGATTTACCGATGACCTTACGGAATCGGCCTCACCGTGTCAACAATATTGCACCGCTAAAGCAGCCACGTAAGGAACTGATTCGACAACCTTCCATATCCCTGTGTGGTGATTGAGAGATGCCCGATTCTGGAATTGATATCAAAAGCAGGATACGTCATATAGGCTTTTGTTCGTAAATCTGTTATCCCTACGCATCCAACTTCCTTTTTGCAATATTCTTGATTATAAATCTAAATGCGAAATGCCGACTGTAGTATTCTTTGTGGTCCTTGACACTAGAGTATTGATTCTTGGGACACACCCTAATTAATGTTTCAAGTTAGAAGTTCGGGTTACTGCTCCCTTGTCCATCTCTAATGAAAATTTCCTTTCCTTCCACCGGACACCGGGAATAATGCGTGAGAACGAACGAGTTTCCCTACCGTCGTTTTACAAACGAAAAGGGCGTAAGTAAATAGGCCTAAATAGCTAATACCCGGTGAATAAAAGAGCTTTAAGGGACTGTTATTTTAATACCTCCTCCTTACTACATTAACACCCCTCTCTAAAAAGGGGAGGAGACTAACCTAAAGGGGTAGTCAAATAAAGTATACCTTATATACCTACCCTCTGGTAGGAGGACGCCTTCCATTTTAATATAGATCTTAACGCTTCATCTTCATCTATAGCGGTAGCTTAAATTCATGCTCAGATTCGTACTCAGATTCGTACTCAGATTCGTACTCAGATTTGTGCTTTGATTCGTGGTTAGATACGGCTTTAGATTCGTAAGGTGCTTAGACACATCTCCAGATACGGCATCAGATACGGCATGGATTCGTGCTTATATAGAAGAATTTAACGGACTTTATTAGTTAAGTTTCAGAGTAGATAATACTTCATAAACGACAGCCAATTATAACCTTAATCGTGCAGTCATATTATGAATTCTACACTGGGCTATGTATAGATCTTAGATACCTGCATTACTAAGGTACAACTTGTTCAGTAATCGAAACTCCCATGCTTTGAAGATACCCCTGATCATCGTGCGGTAAAAGTCTTCCAGATTGGGATTCAATGACTAAGGATGTCAAAGGGCGTACCTAAAGTTATCAGAAACTTAACAGAACCTCATGATGATTGTCAAAGACAGTCAAAGCGCATAGGTGTATTATTTGTAATAACTCGGTCGAAAGAGAACTCGAAAGAGCGAGAAATGGAGCGGATAAAAGATAAACTGAGGAGGCCATCCCACTACCAATATTCTCAACAGATAACTTAAACTCTAAGACGACAACAACAACACGTTGATTCAGATTCTCAAACACTCTCAACTAACACTCGAACATCACATAATTCTCGAATTCCAAAATGGCAGAAACCGTCCTCCTTACCGGCGCTTCTGGCAACATCGGTAACGTCACCCTCATCCACCTCCTCGCCGCTGGCTATAAGGTCCGCGCTGTACTACGCTCCCTCCAAAAGACCCGCGCGGCCTTGGAAGCGCAATTTCCCGTCGCAATGTCTTCCGGTGCGCTCACCTTTGTCGAGATCCCCGACATGACAATCCCGGGGTCCTTCGACGCAGCCACAGAAGGCGTGGGTTATGCCATCCATGTCGCAACGCCGTTGGCCGGGTCGGACTATGTGGAGACAATGGCGAAACCGGCGGTTAAAGTTAACGAAAATGTATTAGAAGCAGCGAGGAAGGCGGGGACCGTGAAAAGGATAGTCATCACTGGGTCCATCGTCTCGATCGTTCCATTCAAAGATGTTCGGGAAGGGTATACCTTCTCTGAGAAAGACTGGACGGATATCGGACCTGAGCAGGCGGCCCAAAGCATTCAAGGTGGGTACGTGTACTCGAAGGTGCTGTCGGAGAGGAAGGCGTGGGAGTGGATTAAGGAGAAGAAGCCTGGTTTCGATTTGGTGGTGCTGAATGTGCCGAGTGTGATAGGCCGTAGCCCGGAACCGTTTTATACTCCGCGACCTGCAGTGATTGGGGGTAATGGAAGCTTGGTGAGGGAGCTATTCGATGTGGAGAAAGTGGGATCCTTGGTTCCATTTTCCTCGTAAGTTCCTTCACTCATCCACCCAGTACTAGAAACGCAAAAGACCTTCGCAATATCTCCTATCATTTATCTTTTGCTAACATTCTCAGGGACGTTGACGACGTAGCTCGTCTCCATGTCCTGTCCCTCAACGATTCCGTCCCCGGTAACGAACGGTATCTCTTCGCACACCCCTCTCTGCTCTCGCCAAATCACCTTGCGAACAAGATTCGGGAAACTTATCCCGAACTTCGTGACCGGGTACCAGCCGCTGGGGAGGATAATGGCCTCCCCAAACCACTTCCGACGCTTGATACGAGCAAGGCGGATAAGGTGTTTGGAACAGCTTGGAAGGGTTTGTGGGAGAGTGCAAGATGGGCAGTTGAGGATGTTTTGGCTTGGGAGAAGAAGGAGGGGAGGACCGTGAGGGACTTGAAGGAGTAGGGGCTTTAGTGTCTAGCGATAAGTCGGTAAAGGGATGTGCGATATACAGATTGCCTATCATATATTAGACCTCCTGTCTATTTCTATCAAGTTTTTGTATAAGTTACTTCAGCATAGCTGCTCTTATCCGATAACATCCTCCTATTCCCTCAGAATAGCTCAAATACCCACCATACAAACATCATCGAACCGTAGCTGAACTCCATGGTATAGAAAGGGTGGGTTCAATAAAAGCTCCTTTCAAACTCTCTCAACAATAAAGCGTTTATCATCTAAGGGACCCCGTAACAAGGAGTAGCAATCCCCATCACCACGCCCACAGCAGAATTCTCATCCCCTTATTCTAAAGCAAACCCCTCTGATTGGCCCACCCGCTCCACATGACACCGCGTCCGGCTAGCGCGTCCATGTCAGGGCAAAGTGCACGCCCTACGCTCCCGTCACCACCAAAAGCAAACGGAAGACAAATGTAAAATAAAAAAACAAAATCGAGGGCAGGATGGATATGAAAATGTTCGGCTTCGCACCTGCCTAGACGGGAATATGAGCAGTCATACATTTTCCGTTGTGTTCCCGCGATGATTCTGGGTGGTTTTTGATGTCTTTCATTTAGTAGCCCTACCGGATTATTCCAGGTTAGATATATTGGTAAGGTAGTTGCTGAATCTGGAGTTAGAGTGGGAGTGGGAGTCACGACACAGATCCGCAGGAACCCTTGAGTTTATTGTTAAAGGCGAGTACATTCCAACAGGTCCTACATCATAGGTACAGCAACTCACATCACAGCACCGAACCGAAGATGACGCTAGGATTCATCGTCGAAAGTACGGTAAAGCTCACTGACGACAATGTACTCAATCTCATCGGTTATACGCGCTCTCGTCGGTGGAAAAGAGGGATATTTGAGTTTTATCACCCTCTACCCGTGGTATTGCTCACTTATTGTACCCCCTACAGACGAAGAAGAGACGCGGATCATCCCATGACGCACGATATCGGGATACCGACCTACCTTAGTTGACGTAGAAAGACACGGTCCTCGAAGCGCCAGACCAATTACGACTACACGCTTCAAGGAATCAGAACTTTATGAAAGAGCACCCCTCACATGGAGGACGGAAAAGATCAGATCAAAAAAGCGTTCTTCATTCCGCTGCATCTGCATACATTACTAAATCACTGATTACCCCCAACACTCTTTCGGTTCCACCTGGTATCTACTTTGAAACTAAAATACAACATGCAAAGCCCTACGCCAGGCGGGCATAGCCGACAACCTGGCTCTGTGCGCATGGATGCGCGGCCAATCGATCTCCCTGCGTCCGGTATCGACGTCGATCTGGTGGGTGCGGAGCCAACCGGTCTTCTTCCAGAAGTAACCGCAGATCCAGAAGAGCATGACGACCGGGAGGGCGAGGTAGGCCTTGAAGAAGCCTTCGGCGTCGTTGACACCACCACCTAGAGGCCAGACGGCAACGTAGAACTGCACGAATGTGTTAGTATTTCACAGTTCACTCCGGAATTTTCTGTCAGTTAAGGAAGAGGCTTGCTTACCTGAGCGATCAAGACGAGGATAACCATACCGAGACCTAACCAGGAGCCGTAGACACCGAAAATAGCATGGAAGGGAATTTCATCAAGGGTGTGACCATGATAAGCCCAGGCCTTTCGGAAGCGGATGTGGGCGAGGCAGATGGAGCCCCAGGTGAAGAGAGCAGCAAGACCGGATAAAGCGAGCAGCCAATCGAAGATCTCGGGACCGGAAGAGCTGATATTGATATAGGCTAGGAGGCCACAAGCGATAATGATGAGGGTTGACCACAGAGGACGACCGGCACGATCGACGTAGGCGAAGAGCTTTGGTGCGTAGCCCTGCTCGGCAAGCGCGGTGAGGGTTCGAGAACCGCCATAAACACCGGAGTTACCGATGGAAATAACTGAGACCATGATGACAACGTTCAAAAAGTGATCGAAGCCCTCAAGACCGGCATTTTTAGCAGCAATGACGAAGGGACTAGCGGTAACATCGATGAGAGGGTTGTTTCCAAGGAGTTGGTCGTCGTCGTGGCGGACCATTAGACCAACGAAAAGAAGAGAAAGGATATAGAAGAGGGTGATACGCCAGAAGACCTGCTTGATTGCACCGGGAAGGGCCTTGACGGGGTCCATGGCCTCAGCAGCCGCAAGGCCGACTAGTTCCGTTCCGGAGAAAGCGAAGGCGGCAGAAACAAAGACAGCACAGACACCCTTGAAACCGTTGGCAAACGCTCCTGGATCGTAGAAAAACCTTGCACCGTGGTAAGAGCTGAATTGGCCATCAGAGGGTCCACCACCGCAAACGCAGATAACACCAATGATCATAAAGATGATAATGGCAGCAAGTTTCAGGCAACTGGACCAGAATTCTTCTTCTCCGTATCCGAGGACGCCAAAGACGTTGATGGCGATGATAATGACCAAGAACATGGTAATCCAGACGCTATACCAAATTAGCGAAGAGTAATTTTAGGATCTTCATCTCGTCACCTACCCCACGTTTACATCGACTTGCCAATAGCTGATGGTGATACCGGCAACGACAAGCTCGAGAGGTAGCACAATGGCCCATTGGAAGACGTAATTCCAGCCCATAGCGAAACCCCAAGATGGATCGATGAAGCGGGTTGAGTAGGTGTAGAAACCACCAGATACGGGATACATGACAGCGAGTTCACCAAGAGCATAGACGACGTTGAAGATCATGATACCAATGATACCGTAATCTAAGAGAATACCACCGGGACCCTGGAGGAAAATATTAGCGGGAAGCCTTCACTTTGACTCTCTTAATACAACATACAGCACGATTAAGAGCACTTCCAGATCCGACGAAGAGACCGGCACCAATGGAACCCTAATAGAATGTCAGAAACGCGTCCCGATTCTCGGTGAGGAGAAAAAAGCTTACACCAATGGCTATCATGTGAAGATGGCGAGGTTTAAGAGTTTGATTCAGTTGATTAGCTTCATCAGCTATCGTTCGTCTCTTGAAGGACTCGGGAGTGCATCCCATACGGGTCCAGAAGCCAAGTGGTGCTCCTCCATCGTATTGCTCAAAAGCAGCCGCCTTTGGAGCATCATAGGCAGGAACATCATCGCTGGCGTTAAATGGAGCGAGACCTCCGTCATGGACGGCGTCCTTCTCTGTGAAGTCTGGTTTTGCGGCCATATTGGACGCGGTACTGCAAGGAACGAGAAACGAAAAAATCTATGAAAAGGACTGTTTCCAGACAAAAGGGACGCGCTGGTTAATGTACGACCGCGCGTAAAGCCGATGCGTGACCAGCATCCTGGAGAGGGGGAAGCATGTTGCATTTAAGCAGATCTGGAGAGCTCTAACATCGCAATAATCTAACTGATAAGAGAACGTCTGGGCAACACACTTGGCCCGAGAGAGATATGGTATTGGATTGAATTGGAGCTTCTGGATGGGATACACGGTTCCACCGGCATCTTGGCTGGTTCCTTGCCCAGAACGGATGAAAGCTATGGCGTGTGGTGATGTTGCAGTGACTTGCAGACTGAGGAAGGTCTTGGAGGAATAAGCTCGCCCAATTCACGCCATTACGGAATTTGATGTTACAGGATCGCCTTAAACCATGACTTGGCTCAAGAGGTAACTCGAGGGGAAGACTAACAACCATGCGGCTCCCAAGCCCTTGGCTGTAATGAGGGACTTCTTACCTTCTTGAAGCACTTTAGTTCGCCTAGAGAATTTCACGCCAACCAAGAGTGGCGACATGCGGTGCTGAACTACCAAAACGAACAACTTCCCGATGTAGGATTGTCTTCGAAAGCCTTGACATGACCAAAACATCAAAGCGCAAATCTTCTAGAAGGACGAGTCAGAAGTCAGAAATCGAAATTCTCACGCGACAGTAGTAGTGAGGGGGGTTTGATCATCATGATTTGCTGGTACAAAGAAGACACACAAAAATTGCTTGCGACAAATAACTTTACTTTCTGCAACGGATGTCGGAAACGAATTGGACATGGTCTTGGATGTCTCTTGGTCCGCCCGGGTATCCCGATATGCTGGCGCTTTTACAGTAAAAGAGGAAACGTGAGGGGTATGTATGCATCGGCCCAACTCTACGGCCACTGGAAACATCAAACATGTGCTATTATTCCAAATCCAAAGGGGCACGGTAGTAGGGGAAAAAATACTTTTTCTCTTTCTATCAGTTTCGAACTCTCAGATGATAGGAGGATCAAGTCCGTAGGGCTGAATCCACCTGCTCAACAGAGTAGTTGTTGCTTTGTACCAGTCGAGATAGTCTCCGAGCGTACGAAGGGTATCCCTTGGGGTTTGGGTAACTCCACTCCCCACGTTATTAAATCGTGGTACACAATGCATATTACTCCTAGACTCCTTGGGGCATCAGTGCAGTCGTTCAATATAATACTATATTCATGTCTTACCAACGGTCGATGGCCTGCATCGCCCTTCTACCGGTGAGATGGGAGTCTTGTACTGTACCTCTTATCTTGTCATACCTCAATCTCACCACTTGTCAATTGTCAACTCCACCACACCGGTACAACTATCAGATATCAGCCAAGTTATGGCCAAGCCGGTCCGTTGGCATCTAACAAAAGCCAATAACGTCAAGAGATTAGCATAGCAGCTTTAGACGATCGGAAGGCAAAGGGCCTAGCGCTGCTTGTTGACTTGCTCTCGCTAAAGGGAGTGATAGAGAGACCTTGTGATGCAAGAGCCAGCGAAAGGGATTGAAGCTGTTTGTCATATCGCCCAAAGATTGACAGCCACATAAGGTAGTTCCATTAACGAAAGTAAAAAGGGTTCCAATGATGTCAAGTTCAAAGATGCGTCACACCGTCAGAAGAACTCCCTAGTGACGGGTATCTGGAATTTCCAGTTCAAGCGCAAGTGCATACAGCCAGACGGTGCCTGAAAAGAAGGCGTGGGGAGGCAAAAGCGTCATAACAGAGAATTTATCTACTTCAACATCCCGCCCTAAACATTCTAGGTCCTCTTTTACCTCGACTCTTCGAATGATAATCATGAAATTTGAGTCATTATTGACCACTGCTTATCAAAATCCAAGACTTTTTTTCGAAAATGTGATACCATACCGAAGATAAGCTGTGGCAATAATGAAGAAAAGAGGAATCACCCGAAATTTGAACAAATGCGCGAAAGAGAAAATGTGGAAGCCGAAACGGAAAAGGCTAGACGGAAGGGAAAGGAAATGCCAACTGTCCGTGTCGTCTGCCGTGAGGATTTCGCAATTCCCGTCGTGAGGCTTGATCCTCCTCAATTCCTCGCGTTTAGCAGCAAAAAGCAATTTACACGAGCCAAGCATGCGCCACTGATACTGAATTTACCGTACAGCGCACGTGAGAGATTTCCCCGCATAGTCTCGGCTTTCCCATCTCGTGCAAGTCGCTTCGGGTCGGGAATTAGGGTCGCTGTTACGGGTTTGGTAGAATTGTTGCTGCTTCATGGATAGAAAAAGAGCTGACTTAGAGCACTAGAACTAAATAGTATAGAGTATAATATTAGTTCTAAGCACTTAGAGCTGGGTATTGCGAGTATTTCGATGCAGTTTGGGATTAGGCTTTGTCACGTGGAAAACTTAATATAGATGCCAAGAGGATCTCATCTCAGTCTAATCTAATCTCAATCTCAATCTCATCTTATCTTCTACCTCAGTGGGGCTGCCTAAAGCTCCTCCAAAGCTTTATGCTTGGTACCTCACGACAACAAACAATATCGAACCTCAACCTACAATCACCATGGCTAACAACGTAGAGCAATCGCCATACTTTCGGAAACAGATTGCTTCCGGAACAATCATCACGCGAGGTAAATTCATCTATCTCGATTTCGCAAACTTCACCCACTTACCCCCATTGTAGATCCACCAAAATTCGACCTCGACGCATACATATCTAATTACATCGGAAGAACACGTCTAGATCGACTCACATTGATTGGTCAAACATCGACCTACCTTTCCCTTGATGCTTTACATGCCGCCATAGCTCAATCAAAACAGGGTGCAGAGGTGCAGACCTATCTCAACCTTACAGAATGCCTGCACGATATCAACCCTTCAGACGCACTAGCCGTACCAGACGTAACATGGGTGGAGGAGACGACGAGAAGAGTGAAGAATGAGACGGATAGGCTTGAAGCTGAGCTGAAGGCATATAAGAACAACTTGATTAAAGAAAGCATCAGGGTATGTCACTCAATCCCCGTAAACAATTTCCTACGAACAATACTAGTGTTTTTAACGATATGAATAGATGGGTAACGAAGAGCTCGGTGCACATTACCTCTCCGTTGGTGATTTCACCTCCTCCTATAAATCATATTACCGCATGCGCGACTACTGCACCACCCCAAAACACATCACCGAAATGTCACTCAAGCTCATCTACGTCGCGCTCATGCAGCGCAATTTCATGACAGCACAATCTCAGATTCTAAAATTACAGACTCAGGCAACAGCACGGGCCGAAGACAAGACAAAACTGGAGCCCATACTCACAGCCTGCATGGGACTCGCCCAGTTATCCACCGGTTCCTACGCCGACGCCGCATCCTCTTTCCTATCCGTATCCCCCAACTTCATAACCTCCGAACCCCTTGGCGGGATCGACTTTACCCACGCAGTTCTCACACCAAACGACATAGCCGTCTACGGCGGGCTGACAGCCCTCGCCTCAATGAACCGCGCAGAGCTCCAATCCCGCGTCCTAGACAACTCCACCTTCCGCACCTTCCTCGAACTCGAACCCCACATCCGTCGCGCCATCTCCCTCTTCTGCTCGAGCAAATATTCCGCCTGTCTCGCGACTCTCGAAGCTTACCGCGCTGACTACACACTGGACATCCACCTCCACGCCCACATCGCGGACATATACAACCAGGTCCGCGTCAAGAGCATCCAGCAATTCTTCATTCCCTTCTCCCGTGTCACGCTGGACGAAATGGCCCGTGCTTTCCCGCCTCCGTCCCAATCCACATCCACCGAAAATTCAAATTCCAATGAAAACTCCAAACCCCACTCTATCGACGACGAACTCTCATGCCTCATTTCTGCCGACAAACTCCCCGCTCGCCTCGACCTCGTCGACCGTCTACTCATCGCGCCCGCCGCGTCCCCGCGCCTCGCGGCCCACGCTGACGCCGTCGAGATGGCGAGGAGGTACGAACATACGCTTCTCTTGAGATTGGGGCGTCTGAATACGCTCAACTCCGGTCTGGACGTTAAGGCGCCGAAGGAGAAGCAGGGCGGGTTTGGGGAGTTTGTGGGCGATTTGGAACAGATGGGGAAGGAGGGGTTGAAGGGGTTGGGGAGGTTTGGGATCGGTGGTAGAGGATAGACAATTAAGAGGAAAAGGGGAGGAAGTATCGGGGATACGGGGGGATTGAAGGGAGGGAAAGGGGAAAAGCGAGGCAGGGATTTGTGGAGGGGTTTATGCGAGTAGTATTGTAGCATCACCCGGCGTTTTCTTTTCACCAGAGCTCGCATTCAGGAGCGCCCTCTTCTCGCTGTGGATGAATATGAATGACGTCCTATACCACAGCTTATCGGCTGTATTGAATCTTTGGTGAAGCCTGCGATGAGGGTGTGTGGACCAGTCATGTCGACCGACTGACGAATGTTCTAGCTAGGAAGATGAAGGGGATCGAGGGTAGATTAGCAGCTACGCTATCCCAATTCGATGTGGCTAATTGTGGCATGGAGATAGGAGATTGGTATATCGGTAAGGCAAACTGATATAAAGCCCGGTGAGGAAATAGATTGCATTATCATATGTACATACACGGTAGGCAATGGAAGGGGTATACCGGTATCCCGCAAGCAAGACTGACACCCAGCACCGAACTCCAATATCCCAACTCCATCCAATACCCCTGGTACCGCTAAAAGGCCGGAGACTAAAGAACTGAAAACAAAGGAGCTGTACACTGTAGCTCGAAAGAGACCATACCGAGTCCCACCCACATCGAACTCATCCCCTTTCCCAGTCCTCCGCATCCGCGCAAGGCTGAAGGCTTGTCTAGCATACCACGCTCAGCCGTCTTGGATTCCGTGACGGGATAGATGGGACCGGTCCCCCATGTACGCCCTCTAGTCCCGTTGTCGCGTCTCCGGACGCTTTGGACTCTTTCGCATCTTCTGTCATCGTCTCTTTCGCTTCCACCTTCTTCTCTATAGTCCCCGATCTTGATCCCGATCCCGACATCTCACATCCATCGACCGAGGTGGCCGAACTCCCCGAGCTCCGAGAAGTTGCGAGACTCCAGCTCCAGCTGGTTTCGGTGTTGGTGTCAGATTTTGCACTCTCGCTCTCGCTGCTTGAGCTTCTGCGGTCGGTGCAGGTATCTAGCCGTATCGGAGGGATGGCGGCGGGTTCGCCCGCGTGTGGAATATACATCTGAGATGCGTCGAGGAGGGGCGAGCGTGCAAATTGAGCGTTAGGGTTACCCGAGCGCGAGAGCGAGGAACGTCGTGTTGGTATCGTAAGAAGTGGCAGTGTCGTCCTCATCCCCATCTCCGTCTTCATCTTCGTCTTTGTTTCCGCTGTTCTAGCACTCCAAGCACCGTTTGAGGTTTCCGGGTTTTCCGGGTTCTGCTCTGCATCCACATCCGAATCCGACCCCTCCAACGTCTCACCTCCCGATCCCGGAGGCGAAGAGACATCCACAACAACACCATTCAACCCATTCCCATACCCTTGCACGATGATCTCGCAAAAGCCCGGCGTCGGTGCCCTAGTCACCGTGCTACCTCTTCTACCAACCACACTTCCCCTCCTCACCGGGAAAGGCGTGAAAGAGCGTAAGATCTGCGCCTTATGCACGCGCAACGGAGCCGGCATCTCGACCGCCGTGCGAGACGGGGAATCTCGGGAAGCGCTAGTCTCGCAATCAGGCCTAATATCATACCGCTTAATATCCATCCCCACCCCACCATCAGGTATCCACGCAGCACCCCCAACCCCAACCCCAATCTCCCTCTCGAAACTCCTCTCATGCAATTCCGCGACCTTCAGTGCGGCGACGCCTAGTTCCCACGGCGGTGGGCCGGCGGTAAGGATGCAGAGGGGGTAGCGGGGGGAATCTGTATCTCTGACCTCGATTGGGGCGCGGGTGACGGAAACGAGCATCTGCAGAGCTGCGTAGACGAGTAACCAGCGGACTTTCCTCGCGTCGGGGGTTGAGACTTTTTCTTCGTTTGTGGAGGCGCAGGTGCGCTCGAAAGCGAGGTAGGCTTTTACTATCGGGGTTGGGGCGGGGGGCAGATTCGTGGCGGCGAGGAGGGAAGCAAGGGCGTGGGTGGACCGGGTTGACTTGGATGGGCTGGAGGAGAGACTGAAAAGGGGTTTGGAACGCTTGGACGTGAGGAGAGGGAGGAGGGGGAGGGGGTGAGGGAGGGGGGAGTATTTGTGTCTTCGGTCGAACGCTTGGACGTTCTGGAGGACGCATATGCCGCCGCTGGCGGGTTTCTGGGTTTGGATCGAGCAGGTCGATTCAGAGTCGACGAGGAGATCGTAGAGAGAGCGGAAGTCGAAGTAGATGGACTTCCATAGTGGCTTTGAGAAGGGGGAGTTTCGGGGTGGAGGCCAGTAGCCGAATTTCTCGACGTAGTGGGCGTGGAGGAAGGAGCGGAAGCGGTCGAGATGGGCGCGGGCGCCGTGGCCTAAACCGAGGTGTGAGGGTGAGAGCTCGTCTTCGAGGAAGTTGCAGAGGGAGGCGGTCGTCCGGCCTATGTGGATTTCCATCTCGAGGGCGGCTCTGGTTATCAGGGCTTTGGTGATTCTAGATATGGGCTAAGACACATTAGTACGCGTTATCCTATAGTGATATTACTTGCTTATTAGAACGCTTGCAACAGAACGACTTTGAGTTGCGCTGTGTAAAATGAGGGACCCTGGCGAGGGGACATATCCGACAGTATACACACGGGTGTACAAGAAATAAAGAAAAACCGAACAGTTCAGAATTTAGACAGGGGGAATTAGAAAATGTAGGAGAGACTCAATGATTAAACTTACAGAAAATTCAAGACTCAAATACAACCTATCATTCATACCAACGCAATGCGCATAAGCGTCGGTCCAACACTCCGCAATACGATAATACTCGGCATAATACAACGCAGCGAGCGCGTAATCCGTGCAATGTGCAAAATTCAGGTATCCCATACCATCAAGATACATCATCAGTTCCGCATGGCTATTTACCCCTTCGGATCTGAAGAGCTGAAGACGCTCCTGGAGTTCAACCAACGTCTTCCCCAACTGTATCCCGACGAGCGGTCTACCAAAGAGAAAGGCGAAGAAGTTGCGTGTGGTCAAGTGCCAGTTAAAAGCCTCAACTTTGGACATATCCGCCGGCGCGGGGATATAGAGCTCGAACGCAAAATCAGACCGGGAAGTATCATATCCATAGTCCGTGGGTTCCCGTGGAAAATAGATTTTTTGGACTTGATACATATTGAGTAGATTGACGCATCTGGCCTCCTGGAGGATATCGAAATTAACGCAGAATGAAGGACCCCGTCGAGATTGTCCCATTTCGTATAGATTAACCAGACAATTACCATCTGGGAACCAGAGCTCGGAATCCTGCTTCGAATTGAGTGTCATGCATCTTCAAACTAGAATAGCAACTTACCATTCTGATTCCATCCCATTCGGAGGTAGTCCGTGTCCGCCCATCCCATCTTTTCACATTTGCACGTCCGGCAGATTTCCTCATGATGGCGAGTGGTACAATAGAATTGGAGATTGTATCCCCTAATGTTGCGTTCGAGGCCTTCCGAGAGAAGTTGGGGATGTCCAATGGCCTAGGTAGGGAAGAAAGACCGTACGCTCGTCCAGTTCCCGGCGTCACAGCCTTCCCAATTGCGATATTTTGATGTTTCAGGGGAAGAACGTGGATGGTTCCCCGTCTACGATGCTGTTGTCGTCTCACGGTCGAGGTATCACTACCACTCCAACTGAGATGTCTAGATATGCGTGAAGAGGAACGAGCTGGTATTGCAGGTCCATCAGTCATATTGTCCATAGTATACGGGGATATTGGGAAATCCGCAATCAATTGCGGGCGTAGGTAGAAATCGAATGACAAAACGAACCATAAACCGATCAAGACTTTCTTTCTACCTATGTACCACCCCTTCCACCCAAATATACAAAGTATGGAGTTTATGCTCTTTACCTAGCTGCAGAAACACATTGCAGCACAAACACAAACGCCCAGGAGGAAGAGCGAATCCACGATGCACAGTAGGGTCGCACTGAGAAGATGAGATTACGAGTTCGGAAGAAAAGTTTCGGTCGCGGGGACCCCATGCCTTTTTCTTCTGTTGAGAGACATGTGGTGGAGAGCTGAAGAGTAGTCTTGGAGCTCCATGGCGTGGCGTCAAGACGAGGTATTCTCGCTTTTAAGCTCTATCGATCGTCTGGCCGCATTAGGGAAGGGAGTGGGCAAGCTCGCGGTAACTAAACCTTAAGCATGCAGATCTACAGTCTAAGGATCTGCGTGGCTGATCGAACTGGGACGGCACGTTTTGGGCTTTATCTGAGGAATGAATGTCTGAAGTCTTGGGCTCTTGGAGCTGAGAACTCGCATCCTATCGTTTCTGCATGTATGCTTGCACTGGTCGCAGCAGTTCTTGCTGTTCAGCTGAGATACAACCTGTCAATTGAGTCCTGTTGCAGGAGAGAACCGACGTTTCAATGAGTGCGGAAGGTAACTCTATGGTGTATTGAAATTTGAAGCGTGTTTCACTCGGAGAAGTTCCTCGGCCTGATATCAGGATGAATACTCAACAATCACATTATTGAGTTACAACCTCTGCCGTAAAACCTTCTCACCTTTCTCTACCTTACTCAAGTTCTGTCTGCCGTCTGTACCGTTAATCACCGGCTCCCCGTCATCCGGTTCGGGAGACGATGAGCCGGCGTCGATCACAGCGATCACAAGAAAACCTCCAAGACCGCGCAGCAACTTGTAGGACGTCATCAATACAAGTCGACCTTCACCTGGTGCTTAGTAGTATTCTTATCCATCTGGCAACAACGCTAGGGTTTTGCTGCGTAAACAGCAGATTATCATATTATCATGACTTGGAGGTGGAAGTAAGAACTCGAAGGAGTTTACCTGATGCGCCTACGAATCTCAACCTCCTTTCCCCTACTCCTTAGTTCTAACCTCCTTTCTTCTCTAAGACGAAGAAGAATAAAAAAAAATACCAATCATACCATGCAGACCAGACCAAGGGAAAGGAAAAACGCCAACCATGCAAATGATCGTACAAGAAACTCGACAAAGGCCGTACTAAAACACCATAAAAATGGTTCTGAAGGATTAAAGATGCAAAGGGAGATGTAAAAAAGAAAAAGAAAAAGGGGGTCTTGGATCCTCTTCTACACCACAACTGTAACGGTTGGTCTCGTATCGACCACCTCACTCCCTCCTCCCACCGTATCCCCCTCAATCGGTAACGGCCTATTTCCCGACGCAGCTGCTTCCTCCACGATCTTTTGCCTCTCCTGTCTGATTTTTTCTCGAAGTTTATTCTCTGCGTTATCGATCTCGCTGATCAGGTTGGTGACTTCCTCTCTTCGCCAACTGGTCTGCACGATCACTTGCTTGAGCTGGACGATCTTTTGATCCAGTTCGCGGACGAGGTCTCCTGTTTCTGGAGTCTGGAGCCCGGAGATGGCGCTCTGTTCCGCCGAGTAAATAACATCATGGGCCTGTTTCAAAAGCGCGCGGTTTGATTCCTCAGCTTTGACGTTAAGAGGACCGGCGACCTGAAGCAAAACCAACAAAAAGAGGTGATTAGCAAAGTGGTGATGCAACATCTGGTGAATTCGACGAGCTTACCGTTTCTAAATCCATCAAAGCAGCCCTCAAAGCCTCTCGACTGCCCTTTGAATTTGGATCATTCGTGACCGCCTTCGCCTTATCAATCTTCTCCTGAATCTGCATCGCTACCTCCTCGCTCACCTCACCCCTATAATCCTGGAGCCGCTGCTCCATGAGGTCCCAATACTTCTGGAGCTCCTCTCTAACCCTATCCAGAGCCCTCAATTCCTCATCCCGCTCGTGTCTCTTCTCCTCCCAGAAATCCCGTGTCTCTTCCGGGTAGCTCGTATGCTGGACCTCGAGCTCCCAGTCCGGCTTATGCATCTCCGCCCGCTCGAGCCAATACTGCATCCTCTCTTGCCGATGACCCACGCCCGCGAAATGCACGAGGAAGTCCCCGCGACGCACCTGATGCGGTTGCAGCGTCTCGTTGTGCTCGCCTTGATAACCGTTGAACCATCTCTGCGGCGTCTGGATCGCAGACCTCGCGAAACGCTCTTCCTTCAGCAATGCGTCCATGGCGCTCTGGTCGCGGAATGTGAGCTGGTAATCCGGCCTGTAGTGGCGGAACGCAAGGATCGCGCTGAAGAGTTCCACACTCCACGGGTGAACGCGGACGGGGAAGACGCCGTTGTTGAGGCCGTTCCAGTCGTGCGTTATTAGGATGTGGGTGTCGTCCCACTCCGGCGTCGGGGGGAGAAAGACCTCGATGGGGATGTAGGGATTCAGAATGATGGTGTCGGCGTCGACCCAGAGAAGCCATTCCAGCCGCTGGTCATCCGGTTTCTCGAGTTCTTGAAGGAGAAGAGAGAGTATGTACGCGGGTTTGGTCCAGACGTCGTCGAGGATACCTTTTCTTAGAACAAGCAGTGGGTAACCGTGGAGGCGATTGTGGGCTTCGTGAGTTCGGAGAGCACGCTCATAAGTCGGGTTTGGGTCTCCAAAGAGGATTGTGCATTTCCCTATCCGTGTACGTTTGCCCGGTATCAGGTGCGAGACGCTATGATAGTCCAACGTGCCCTTATCGTCAAACGTGCGGTTTCCGAAGAGCTCTTGATAGCGTTCTTCATCATCTTGTTCACTAGGTTGAGTAGCCCATGGGTTTAACTTGGAGAGCTTCTCGCCCAATGCCGATGTATGGTTTTTAGCAGCACTCCACCCGTCCGCTGCCGAAGAGTTATACCCGTCTCCTGCGAATAGTGATACACTACAGTATCCCAGCAGAGCACAGACTACGCAGAGTATAACAGTACGAGATCGGCCGGTAAAGAATCCATGCCGCTTGTTGGGGAGAAACCAGACGGGTAGTATGTGCGGAGAGGAGCGAGACATTGTTATATTTGGTGATCAGAAATCTATCGCTGTCACGGATAGATGTACAGTTAAAAGATTCTGGTTGAAAAGTAGATCGTATAGTAACACCAGGTACAGTTATTAGCGGGTATTGTTGATTGAGCGGTTAAAGGGGTTTCTGATCGTATTAGATGGTCTTGTTAGATCATCACTCTACTCCACTCTTTCCCGATCTATTGAATTGTAGACGGAAAGAGTGAGTTGGGCCGGAGTTAGGAACGGGAACTATGGATTATGCTACAACGACGTTGGAATTAGGTATAGCCGTTGTATGTCCCACGGTACGAAGTGGGTAGGGAGGAATAGACTATAACTAAAGCAACGATGCTCAACGCAATATAACACTCCGGCTTCTCTGGACCATCGAAGGAGAAAAGGGAAGTGTAAGCTATCAGAAAACTACACTGTGAAAGTGTGAGAAAGCTGAAAATTCGCGTCAACCATCAAGAGAAACGAGAGCATGAGGAATAAACGCGAAGAATGCTCATAATCGAAGGCGATCTCATTCCAAAGAAAAGAAAAGGTTGCAAGAGAAATGAAATTCCTGTCATCCCTTCGGAGGGGTCACACACAAATCCCAAGGCGAACAAACCCCCTGGCAGCTATCCGATTCTACAGATCAGCTCTCAGATTTGAGCTCCCATTTGAGCGCCCTCAATGCTGATAACCGCACGCCATCACTATTACGGGTATGAATGGTTCTCGTTTGGGAGACTGGGCGGAATGGTTTTGATAGCCATGGGCTTGGTGGCGCTCTGGCGAGATTCTCTCGCTTCGATCTGATAGTTAGTTCTACTGTATGTAGAAAAGACACACGACCTTGTTACTGTAGGTTCGAAAGCTTGCTTGTGATTAATCAATGCAACTATTGTGAGGTCTGGAAATGAGAAAACTCGGATATACTGCAATGCGAGAATATAACCCCTGTGGTGCCCACATATTTCGAGATATATATGAGTACTGGGCTGGGATGTTGTTTGATGGATGCTCGTCGTACCCAAAAATGATTGCTACAACATACCTCAAGGATCCCATTCGCCGTGGGGGTGCTCATACTGTAAACTATTAACCCCGCTACAGTATAGATAAATATCATTTAAAATCTGTACACCAGTCCTGAGGTATAGTCTTATAGGTACCTCAATATTAGAACCAAAGTCTAAAGAAACTCCCAAATGTTAATACACCATCATGTACAGTACAGCATGGTACACCCAGACCACGATCAAAGGGAAATTCCTGAATTGTACTGTACGGAACCTTGCAGTAGACGGATCAATCGTACAACTTGATGCCCAGTAGTGTCCACTTCCCGTACATCCACTCTCGTACAAGTTACCACAAGCCTTGCGGGCATGATATGCTCGTACGCCCGGAAAATCATTTTCCAGTAAAAGTGACGGCGACAAGGAAGTTGAGCTGGTGTACAAGTTTCAGAGTACTTGTATGAGGGTACGGTAAGTATATTGCTTTCCAAAAGAGCTTCCATCTTTGTCAATCTGTCGAAAACGGCTGTACGACCTAATTCTCGTTTCAAAATAACGCACATCTTGCATGCACACTCGTAACCCAACACAAGAAACCCAATATCCACGCGTAAACCCATGATTCCAATCCAAACTCGTCTAGACATACCCAACCTAATACAGGTATTTCTCCTATGACAATCACACGGTACCCACCTCCTCTCCACCCGCTCCCGCTCCCGCTCCCCCCCTAACCGCCGCAACAAACTCTTGATACCTAAAAACCTCTCCCCTACCCAAACCCCTCGCAACATCCTTCCCAAAAGCCCTCCGTCCCGTAAACCCCTGCATAATCCTCTCCATCTCCCTATCCCCAAGTCCCCTACCCCCAGTCTCCGGCGCCGTGTGCATCAGAGCATCCCGCAACTCCTCCACATCAATCTGTCCGCTATCATCCACATCGAACGCCGAAAACGCAGCCGAGAGCTCCGATGCGCTAGACAACGGCGCCAAGAGCACGGCGAGGTTGTTCAGGTACGCGGGCAGCGTGATGGTGCTGCTGGGCCCGAGATAGGCGTCCAGCGAACCAGCGTCGTCGGGGAGTCCGAGTTGGCCGAGCATGCTGGCTACGTCGTCGCGCGTGATGGAGCCTGTGTTGTGTCGGTCCAGCACTGCGAAGGACTCGCGCATCGAGTGGAGCAGTGCGGGTGGGATGTGTGCGAGTGGGTCTGAAGGGTTGTGTGCAGGACGGATGGTCGAAGCGGTCGTGGTGCGCGGTACGGATGGTCGGGGCCGCGTGGTGGCTGAGTATGGGGTTACAGTTGGCGCTGTTGAGGGTGCGGGAGATAGGCCTGCGGGGCGGACCGTAGAACTACTTGGTTTCTGGTTGCGGGTGGGAGAGTCGGCGGGTTCGGGTGTTGCGGTTGTGCCCCGAGTTGTGAGCCAGGGGTTTGCACTAAGGTTTGTTGTTGTAGAATTGCGCAGAGGTGTCGAGGGACGCTCTGCGGAGGGTGTTTGGGGTAAGGGTGAAGGCGAGGGTGACGGTGAGGGTGATGGTCCAGTCGGAGGGTGACTTTGTTTGAGAGGAGAGGTTGTTGGTGCGCTCGCGCGAAGTGTGGATGGCGAGCGGCTGTGGGATGAGTCTTGCCGTCTGAAAGGCGAGGTCCGAGGAGAGTTGAAGGAGAGAGGAGAAGGTTTGTAGTGGGTTGGTGTCGTTGCCTAGGGCACGTCAATAACCAAACTTAATGTTTGAACTGTAGGACTTACCATTGTACGAGATTGAAATTGCAAGTATTTGCGAACGAATTCGGTGGTGTCGTTGAATTGTTTGAAGTATGGGTTTGGGTTGAGTGGGTGTTTACATACAATTATCTTTTTTAGGCTAAGCGTCAATCGGAGGATTGTCGTTCACATGCTTGGCGCCAGATGTTAAGCGTCTGGACCCTGATCCGAGGTTCATCCGCCCAAGTTAGAACAGAAGCGGATGTGAAGCAAAGGGGACTGTACCTTAGATAAGTTATGTGAAGGCAAACGACCAACAAAACCCGCAACTTGATTGTTTGTTACTTTATATCGTAGACCTCTCCCCGACTTTCTACGCATGTACCTTGCGTTACCCCGCGGTACTAAAGTTTCAATGTCTTTGTTGATACTTTCGTAAACCTCTTTTTCTATCTCCACTCCACCACATGAACGACCTCTAATTGACGGTGCCACATATCACGGTGTACCCTCACTAGGGTAATTTCGAATCATGGCCTCAGTGGCTGCTCAACGTCCGCCTCCTCCTTCGAAACCCGGCATGCAGCGACAATCCTCCTTCTCGTCGTTTCCGTCTTCGCGCTCCCCCTCTACATCCCTTCGCAATGGTCGCTCCCCTCAACCACCGGTTGTTAGAGGATCAGATAGATCATCCGACTCTTCAATTCATCCGTCACAACGTTCTTCCACACTTGTCCCATCCTTTTATGGTCAGAAATCGCGCGGACCAACTCGAAAATTACGTTCTCAATATCCCCTCGATTCAACCGAGAGACATGTCGAATATATTCTTGTTGCGGGATTCGACATCGACAGAGGCTCAGTTATGGAACATCAATATCCAAGTCCCATTACGGGAGATGAGCAGATGCTAGCGGAGCTTATGTTGCCTGACCAAGCTCACTTGCGTGAGTCGGATTGGACCATGTTTTTCCTACATAAAGATACTACAGAGGAAGACGAGGCTAGAGAGGAACGGATGGAGAGGAAAAGATTGAGGAAAGAAATGAGAGAGAGCCAGTCAGGAGCTGAATCTTCGTCGAAAGGAGCCGAGGACATGGACGAAGAAGAGGACAGTGAGGAGGAGCATCAGGAGGAGGACCAAGACGATCTGGATGGCCCACCACTGATATATGTCCTGAATCTTGTCAACACAAAGCAAGACAGTAATGCTAAGAGGTATGTTTGCTCTTGATTCAGATTTTATGGATTAGTGCTTATAATGCGTAGAGGTGCGGTTGTGAAGTCGATGGCTATCTGCACAAGGCACTCGTTCCTCCACATCTACAAGGTAACACAACCGAACCACCCACCTGCATGAACTTGCATAATGACGCTAATCTACCCCTCAAGCCTCTTCTCGTTCTCGCTTTGGCCGAGTATTTCCGTGCCCCCTATCCAGAGACACTTGCATCTCTGTACAATGCCGTCAACGCTATGGACCTTTCACCGATGCCACGTCTGTCCTTTCTAGAACGACAGATTTTACAATCCAGCGACCAGAAGGATATGTTTATAGAGAAGTTCGAACGCATGTTCCAACAGCGTATGGCAGAAGGTCCCGGAAGATCGTCATCTAATGCATCCGACTCGCCCAGTAAGAAACCTATGCTAAAGCTTCCCCGTGATACTCACACCTTCCAATCGACGGTATATTATAATGGCACACCTATGCCTGTTCAAGTGCCTACTGCCATTGTCCCTGAAACAGTCGGCCAATTTTCTATAATCACACTTATCAACACCTTTTCCGAGCCTCATACAACTACCCCACAACCCTTCGCATTGCACTCACACCTGACTACCAGTGGCGCCTATACACATCCCATCATAGTTCTAGTGAATGCGATACTAACACAGAAACGAATAATCTTTCTGGGTCACAATCAACGTTCTGGGGATGTGGCCGATTTCGTCCTCGCCGCTTGCTCACTTGCGTCTGGTGGCCTACTACGGGGATTTACTCGCCATGCTTTTCCTTATACCGACTTGACAAAAATTGACGATCTTCTCAAGGTCCCTGGGTTTATCGCTGGTGTGACAAATCCCAATTTTGCAAATAAACCGGAATGGTGGGATCTCCTATGTGACGTATCCAGTGGCCGCATGAAAATCAGCGCTCGCATAGAACCAGCACCTACCAATGAAGGTGTGAACTATTTCCAACAACCTGGTGGACATCACTCTGGCGGTACGTCAGCTTATTCAGTGGCCGGAATGGCAGCAGCTGTGGGTGGAGCCCCGAATAATCCGCTCGGCATCGACCCAACTGGTGACAATGCTTTTATGGATTCAATAATTTCTGCCATCACCAACCGTCATGGTGAGCAAGCCGTTCGTTCCAGATGGCGTGAATGGATCCTCAAGTTCACCCGAATCGCTGCCGCCTTCGAAGAGGTGGTTTACGGCGCATCAGCACTCTATATCGGTGCGCACGAAACCGATGCCGGTGCATACGGCGTCTCGGGTCACGGATATATCTGGCCTGATGAGCAGAGCAGGTATCGCGAACTTGCGGGGAACGTACACCGCATCGAGGGTTGGCGCAACACCAGGAGCTATTACAGTTACATACAGGATCTAGGACAGTTGTGGGAAAGACGACCGGTTAGGAGTTTGGACTTCATGCATCAGCACGACAGGCTCATGAAGCTGAAGCTCGGCTACGAGCAGAGCGGCGCAATCCTACTCGCTTTTGCAGCTGCGGTCGAGGACGCTCCGGAGAGTCTTGCTGGGGCATCAAGCAAAGGCAAGCAGGTGGAGGATTCAGAAGTGTCGTCTCAGCTTCAGGAGCAGGTTGCCGCAACTCAGTATGAGACTATCAATCAGCTACTCACTGTCCTGCCGACCAACGGGAGTGGGCTGTTCCATATTTCTCTCGGATTGTTCCATCCAAATCCAGAAGTTAGGAGTGCAATGGTGAGTTTGCTGGACAAAATCCAGGACCATGAGGCTGGGAGGCATTACTGGCAGGGTTTGGGTAGGTTCGCCAAATTGGCCTTCTTTAGGGTCAAGAGGGAAGTGGAGATAATGAAGGGATAAAAGTCAAAGGTAGGTCTCGTGAAATATGGCGTAAAATGGTTTAGTTCATAGGATATGGCGATATGATTCATGAATAATGAGGATGATAAATCTAGGTCAGTATTGGAGGTTAGGTTTAGGTATGGGGTACATTCGACCGTGCACTATCGAGAATTGGAAACCGAAAGATAAGAGAGCTTATTGCCGAGACATGAGCAGAAGACGAAAAGTTGTCTACTAAAGATGAGGTTTTGAATCGATAGTAGAATGCCATAAAGAAAAAGGAGCTCGATGATGTCATCCCGCCTCTGCTTTGAGCTTCCTTTTGTACTACGATCCATATAGTCACCAGCTTATCTTAACCTCTGATATAGCTTCCCTACTCACCTGAACTATCCTTTAATACGATCTAATCTCTGTAAAAAGCACCAGAGATTCTAAACTTTGCCCTATTAGCATTTACCAGAATGTCCACCCCCTCTACAACCCACCCGACCTCCAACTATCCAGTCACACTTCCTCGTATCGAGATACACTGGTGTCAACAATGTAGATGGATGTTAAGAGCGGCATACGTGAGTCCCATCTTACTAGTTTGTTTCATCAGATCAATTTTTTTAAATTCGCAATGACTTTCTTACCTATGAAGATCTTTCGGATCAATCTCAAGATATAAATGAAAGAGAAGGGATGGGTCGAGCACAAAAGGTATCCCACGCAATGGATTTCTGTCTTGAGTTTTCTTCATTTCAATCTATGATTCCAAAATCCATATATTCCCTTTATCTTATTTAACTCTATCTTTATCTCCACGAACACCCATCCCTTCCCTTCCCATCCAATTCCCTCGTTCTCCCAAACCTAACCACCACCCTAACCAAGCCAAGTACGCCCAAGAACTCTTCTCAACCTTCGGCCCCTCAATCGGCGAACTCGCCCTCATCCCCACCACCGGCGGGATCTTCACCATAAACCTCCTCCACATCCCTCAATCATCCTCTTCTTCCTCACCCACCTCTCAAAAACCAGAAAAAACAATAATCTGGGACCGCAAATCCGACTCCGGCTTCCCCGAGACCAAAATCCTCAAACAGCGCATCCGCGACCTCATCGAACCGTCTAAGGATTTGGGACATTCGGATTCCAAAGACAAACCGCATTCCGCCTCCAAGGATGGACACAACAGACTCGATAAGAAATCCTCCGCGGTCCCCGTTGTGGTCCAAAAGCCCCCGACACCGCTCCCGCACCCGCCGCAGGATCCACCGCACGAACCTAGACCCGAGGGCGAGGGAGCGGAGGCGTTCACGTCTGTGGATTTGACGGCCGCGGAGGCGGTCAGGAGGAAGGGGGATGGGAGTGTGTGCGAGGAGTGTGGGGACTTGGAGGGGGCGATGGGGGTCTGATGTGTGTTGGGGGTTAGAGATGGTGTGGGAATGGTTGAAAAACGGGGAAAAGGGGGTGGCGGGGTTATGGGTTCGATGGGGGGTGGCGTAAAGGATTATTCATTGTCTGAAAAATGGAGGATGGGGAAAGGAGGTAGTTTCTATGCTGATCACAGCCCTCATCCACAAGAAATAGAATAGATCCATATATGTATGGATGTGTGTATGTATTAAGTTCTCCCCCCGGCAAAGTAGTCAATCGAGCAAAATTACATCCTCCCTATATACCTTCCGTCCCTATCTACTATACAGATTCCTTTCTCAACTCAACTCATACGGTATGTACTCGCCCAACCACCTCAAGGTGAAGTCTAAACGAACAAAGCCACACCAGCCAAGCCAGCGAAAGCGGCATACCGCGCCCCGTCCGCGAAAGGTGCGGCGGCGTTGGTGGTCACTTGCGGTGGTGCGAATTCCGTCTCCGTGGCCGTTGCGTCGGTTTCTGTGCTAGTTGTGAGGAGGGTTGAGGGGCCGGTGACGGCGGGACCGTCGCAGTGCCTTTTTGGCGGGTTAGTGGGGTTGATTCGTATCGAAGAGGAGGAGTGATCAAAGGGAAAATGGGGGGTGGAGGATTATGGCTCGAGGTAGGAAAGAAGGATGATGGAAAAGGGGGACTGGGGAGGGAGAAGAAGAAGAAAAAAGTAACCAGAGAGTAAATGTACGAGGAAAGAAATCACTGGATGGAGCTAACTCTGGTGGGGGAAAAAAGAAAATAAAAAATTAAGCTTACCAATGATCACCATGCGGCTCGCAGCCTACGCTCTCCGTCGGACTTGGGGGTGGCATGCCAGTCATCGGTTCATCTTCGTCGTGCGTGGTGTGCTCGTGGTCTTCTTCACCCTCGGAGTGCGAATGCTCCGTCAAGGTGGCGAGGGCGGTAGTGGTAAGCACGGACTCGGTCGCGGAAGCGATGGCAGAGGGTGTGATGACGATGACGACTGGTGTGGTTTCGACGGCAGGACCATCGCAATGCCTTCGGTGCAAAACAGTGGTTAGTGAGAGTTGATAATTTGGACAGGGGACGAGCAGCAAAAGGCAATTGGGATTGGAACTCCCAGATACTCGAGTGTGGGATAGGGAGGTGGGCTTACCAATGGTCTCCATGAGGTTCGCAGCCAATGGATTCAGTTGGAGATGGAGCTAGAGATCCAGTTCCGACAACATCACCGGTGGGTGCAGGACCATCACAATGCCTTCAATTTCAAACAATGGTTAGTGAAAGTTCAAGATATCTGATGGGGGAAGAGCGGCAAAAAGTGATCTTGTGAATAGTCAGATGTTGAAATGGTTAGGTGGCGTACCAGTGGTCTCCATGAGGCTCGCAGCCAATGGATTCAGTTGGGGATGGGGCCAGAGATTCAGACTGAGCGAGAGCGAAGGCCACGAGGGCGAAGCTTGGGATGAGGGTTGAGACGCGCATCTTTGATTTTGAGCGAATGTTTACCGGATTGAACGAGAGTGTTGGACTGCGGTAAGAGTAAGAATAAACAGTATAGAAACTGGGCTGGGGAGCTTGAGCTTTATATTAAGCCTAGCAGTAGGTTCAGGCACAGAGTAATATCCAGACTGCAGGCACGCGAGCCAAGTCGACGTAGACTAATGCCAAGGTTTCCGCCCTCTCGTTTTCTGGTACTTGAGCAAGTTGTTAGTACCTAATCCGGTAATTGGGTCTGCCACTTACAGTAGTTTATAGGCGGCGGGACATTCTGATGGGGGTGGGGTAGCCATCAAGGTGCCCATCAGGGTGGAATTGCCTAGATGCCGAGAGACTGGGCAGCGGGTTTTTATCCCGCGATAGGTGGTGAGAGGCAATTGATGGGTAATGAGTGTCACCAATGGTACAGCTCCGGGCGCATGTTTCTGGAAAATAAGCTGTATATACTCTGTATCTTAGTTAGAATGACAATGCAGGAACAGCATGTGAAAGGGCAAATCTGCGTCCCTCGGGAATAGATGACTCAGGGGTATGGTAGTACAGTAAAACTATAGACGGGATGGATTTGGCTCGGGATGGAAAAATTCAGAAGAAATGTTTAGAATAATGATTCGGGTAACCATATTGAGCATTTCATTACACTCTCTAGTTTGACTTATCTTCATCCTATTGTAGAGTATTCCCTTGAGGGTGGACTGACTGTGAAAAGAGAAGAAATAGAAAATGGGGGTTAGGATGATCTTCAATACACCTTGAAAACTCACAAGCAAGTATTGCAGCTAAACAAGAGCTTTGCAGTGGTTTCCACGTTCATACTACATGATGAGTAGGGAGCGGCATCGTTAAGGTCCCATCTCTTTCATATCTCAAACTATTCCACAAATTCATTTGAATCTTCATACTCTTCCTCTTCTTCTTCATCTTCTTCCTTCTTTTCCGCTTGCATCCCCTCTTGCCAAATATCTTTCACTGCTCCCCAGTACCTCTCTTTATCCCCCTCCGGGCCAATGTGATTTGCATGTCCACTCCTCTCGAACTTCTCCAATCTGCTTCCCCACTTCTTCAGCTTACCTTCCGCAGCATGCAACTCGACATCAATCCACTCAACCATGGGATCAGCAACGCTATAGCAGTACAATCTAGGTTTCCACCTCGGGAACATAGTATCGTGAAAAAGCTGTTTCCGCATCAGTACGACTGGATTTTCCCTATTCCTAGCCCAACCTAAGAAGGATAGGAGAGAGAGCAACAAGTATACAAGCGCCACGAGAGGATAGTAGATGACCAAGCTCTGTGGTAGAGAGAGCAACATCGCATCTGCTGTTGCCCAAAATTCTCCACTGCCGGGAGAGCTATCCAGTACGGTTGCATCCACTGGTAAAGGATCCTGAAATCTAGTACGATAGGCTGAGGCAAGCAGACACGTTTTCAGCGCACCGCCATTGGAGAAGAGATGGAGCAGGATACCCGCATCAGGTTTTACGGTCACGGTGTCCTTGATGATATTGACAGCTGGGGAGACACTAGCATAAGCAGAGGTATCAGACCGGAGAAGCATATTGTTCAGGAGTTCTAGGAGATCAGAGCGTAGTAGAAGGATGCGAGCGGAGGGATAGGTGGTATGGTAATAGGAGATGTACTTTGCGATATGTTTAGAGGCGGCATCGGCCCAAGTCGCGAGGATTATGAGAGATGGTGATGAAGGAGCATCCGGTGGGGGAGAGGCGAGAACCTCATTTTCCGGTTCGTACAGAAATATTGAGCTGCTGAGTCGTTTGAAAGCTGCGAGGGGAGGAGAGGAAGTTGGTGAAGGCATGCGACGGGTATAACCGGATCACCGTGATGACGGTGAGAATCTCGTGAAAACGGTAAGGCGGATTTATGCTTAAATCTCTCTTGTGGAACGTGAAAAACGTGTAAAAGGTATTTTTAAATCTTCTTGAACGACCTCAGAACCTTTACTTCAATCCGTGAAATTTCTTCTCGAGATTTGCTCCGGACTTTCAAGTATAGCTGCTGCAGCGGCACAGTTACAGTGCGTTGCAACTGTCTTCATGCGGCTAGCATCAGCCTGGGTTTGTCCATGGGTAAGACTTGTCAAGTTTTTGACAGTTGACTACAGGAAATATCAAAGTCATACTCGAGGTATCGATTATAAGGTAAGTCTGGTGTAAAGAGAATTGGGGAGCGCGGAATCTCCGGATGAGGATTCTTCACGCGCTAGAATGCTATCTTGCACAAAAGTGCGCACAAATCTGCATAAGCCTAAATAATACGGGTCTAAATCCTCCTCCACCAGCTTCGGATTTCTGCGGAGGCTGTACGAGTACCGACGTGAATACAAACAGAAAAACAGACATCTCGCGATACATGGCACCGTGAGACAACGAGCAACCTCGTACGGCATCTTATAGCTCAATCATTATAATGTACTTCTTCTTCTTCCCTTGAAGAGAGGCAAAAAGATATGTTCACCTAGCTCCCAAGTACAACATTCGTGAATACGCCTGTCGCGTCTCAAGTCTCGATGCAGAACAACCAAGGCTTCCATAATTATGACGGTCCAGACGATGAAGAGGCTTTTCTTGATGGTACTACAGAAACATCTCGACTTCAAATTGGAGGATTCGATATCGACGACCTATCATCCCCTAAGCGTACCCTGCAGAAGTGGCCCGTTTTGATACACCTCTACAGCCTTTGCAATTCAGTTTTAGATTGGGCAAAAGGTCCTAATCCGCCAAAACAGTTTTTCATCTTACCGTGGTTCCCTTCAATCCATCAAGTTCCTCAAAATCTTATAGATCGGTACTTCCCTACCCGTAAGGGGAAGATTTGTCTACTCCTGCTATTCTATCTGCTCTGGGTAGCAACTTTCAGTTCTACTTACATATTCTGGAAACATTCCCCGATTATACCAGATTATGGGATGACACTGAAGCAGTTAAACTGTGGTACTTCCCTATTTTACCCCCGTAATGAATGTGGCGTTGATGGTGAAGACTGCAAGCCCTTCCACGGTACTTTTGGGTTCAGATGCCCCCCAGGATGTAAGCAGTACAGACTACTTAATCCTCGTACTGTAGGTGTCCACGAAATTAACTATCAGCCCATGGTTGTTGGTGGGCCTATCTATCGGGGTGATTCATTCATCTGCGCGGCAGCGCTCCATGCGAGTGTCATCACGAACTCGGAAGGAGGTTGTGCTGTGGCTTCTCGCGTGGGTGAACATACCGGATTTCTGAGTAGCACGCAGGACAATATCAACAGTGTAGAATTTAACTCCAGCTTCCCTTTATCATTCAAATTTCGAGAAGGATCCCAAAGACCATGCAATGGCAGGAACTTACAGTGGGATATCCTCGCCATTTCTCTCCTGTTCTCCGTCATACTATCCCTCTTCGTTGCATCCCCTTCCGTATTTTTCTTTTCCACCTTCATCACCACATTTGTCCATGTCGGTCTCGTCTCAGACCCTCCACAGGATGGCGTATTACCCCTTGCGAACCTGTTTTCCATCCTCCTTGGTCGCTTACTTCCAGCGACCTTCTGTGCAGTTGTGCTTTATTACATCTGCATCAAGCGATCGCTCATGGATCTTGATGCACATATCGATACAACCGTTCTTTGGCTAGGTGGGTGCTGGTTCGGAGCCTTGACGAATTATACATTCGAATGGATACCCATTTCGCGGCTCACATCCCATGACCTGGAACATCAGCCAGGCGCCAAACTTGCTCTCGCACTTATCATACTCGTCATTATCTTCATTGTCTTCCAGCAAGCCTACTATTTCCGACTCGAAGGACGACTACTGCAGCAATTGAGTTTATATGGAAGCATCATACTTGTAATCTTAGTCGCGCTTGTTCTTCCTGGTCTGAATCTCCGAATTCACCACTACATCCTTGCTCTTATTCTGTTGCCGGGAACCAGTATGCAGACTCGCCCGTCCTTGCTGTATCAAGGCCTTCTAATAGGACTTTTCATCAATGGTATCGCGCGGTGGGGCTTTGACTCGGTGCTCCAGACAACAGAAACACTTCGGGGTGACGGTCAATTCAATTCTCTTCTTCCAAATATTTTAGCCCCTACGATAACTGTAGGGAATGCTTCGAACATCACTTTCTCTTGGCCCAGTCCAGAAATACAGCTGGGACTTGACGGCGTAAGCGTCCTAGTCAACGATGTTGAACGCGCCCGCAAATACTTCCAAGACAACACCAGCGATGACAACAATCACTTCACCTGGACAAGAGTTCTCCTGGAGCCGGAATATTTCAGGTTCGCATTTCTAGCAGATGGGAGAACGCTTGATTATACCAAAGCAGGAATGTGGCACGTCGATGGGAGTTGGCAAGAGATGAAACCGGGTCCGAGTAAATGATATCTAAACCGATGATAATCAAATAGAGGAGAATAATTCATCTCGGTTACTAGTTTGTCTTTGACATTTTTGAGAGGTGTACTGGTCCATCCAGTACGTCACCCCTCAATCCCTCGTCAAAGTTGCCCCGCCGTGCCGCCTTGAACGCCCATCTCCATCTTCATCATGCTTTCGTCTGGAGGTGTGATTGCACTGAGCCCCTCGACGACTATTTTCACTGCTACTACTCGGCAGCTCTCTGAAACAGACACTGTGGTGTCGGGTGAAGGAGCTGACTGTTTACCAGATCCATCGGTCCCGCATGTCCTTATTGTTGACGACAATCTCATAAATCGCACAATTCAAAGCAGATACCTACAAAAGCTCAATATCCCTCATGTTGCAGTAAGCAATGGAGTTGATGCTGTCATTGCATTCCAATCTATGTCTCTAACCTCTTGTCCGTTTACTGTCATCAACATGGACTGGTGTATGCCTGTGATGGATGGGCCTCACGCAGTTCAACATATTCGTCAATATGAGAGTTCGAGAATCAGATTGAAACGCTCTCGCATCGTGGGCACGATATTTCAACAATCTCAAATGACGGAGTGGAAAGATATCGGGGTGGATGATTGGCTACTTCATCCGATCAGCTTTCGTACCATTCGCGCCATTTTGGGAATCCCTTCTGCGTAATTGAAGAGAGAAATCGGATGGGAAGAAGATGCCACATTAGAAGTTCGCAACGGATCCCTCCGTGCTATCGATCTCACTTAAGGGTTATATAATTTCGGCCTACTTCATTCAAGCTTTATTGATCTTGTCGGGAATCATGGTATCATTTATGATTGAGTTGATATCTCCTCCATTATCCCAACAAGATCATGCTCCAGTACAACATAGTTAAGTCAAAGGATCTACGCAAAGTACAACTTGGATCTCTATGAGTACAGAAAGAGCAGTATATGTGGGTCTGTACAAATCTCATGAGCTTCCTGTAGGAACTAGGAAGTGCCCACCCTGGCCGAGCTTCTATAGCGTTATTAATTTGTGCACATCCGTAGAAGTCTGTGGATAAGTCACCTGGGGGGACCTATCATGTCATTCCATTCTGCAAAGATACAATCCTTAGGCCCAAGCATCAAACCACTTGACTGCTTGCCAGAAAGCTTCTTCTTTCGCGAATTTCTGTCTCGGATCAGATATATTAGCTCGCACCCCGAACCCATGGCTAGTTCCACTATAGAGTGAAGTCTGATATGTATTTCCAGTTTGCATTAACAAATCTTCCATCTCTCTTCTTTTCGCTGGGGTCAATAACGTATCCATTTCTAATATTCCGTCGTTAGCAAAAAAGGGTTACAACCATTAGTCATTTCCAGAGATCTTACCAGCAGCAGCTACGCTAACTGGACCATCTATAGACGTAATCTCACTGTTTTCAAGGAGACTTGGATGTGCAGCGAATCCGGCATCTGCTCCTTTCCCTGCAGCAATGAATCGAAACACGTATTTCCCGCCAAAGCAATATCCCGTTACAGCGATCCTCTCAACATTGAGGGTATCTCGCATATACGTGATTGCTTTAGCAACTAACGGATCTGTAGCCTCAGGCCCATGCTGTGCAAGGAACTCTGTCGTGTTAAAACCGGGAGTATTAAGATCCTCGGGAGCAGGTTGACCATTGAAGAGATCAGGAGCAATTGTGAGAAATCCGGCCCTTGCGAAACTATCTGCCAACCTGGTAGAGAGTTATTTATCTTGTTTCCTTACAGAGGAAGCTTGTTAGGAAAACAAACAGTCTATTCTCATTAAGTTGGATACCAAATACGTCGGTCAGATACAGGACAGCGACATTGAACTTGTTACCCCTCGGCTTTGAGATATACAAATCGACTATCGGGATTATGTGTCAACAAGCGTATCGCATGTTATGGGTTCAACCTGACTCGACTTACTTCCATTATGTGCCTGGACGACTCCTATTGGTGTTCCAGTGTGTTGAATTATTGAGGAATCTGCACGTTGACAGGATGCATTCCGATGGTTAGGATATGCGTAGCCAGTATTCAGGCTCAAAAAGCCTATGAAAAGTGCAATTAAAGACATCATGATTGGCTATTGCAGTCTTATTTCTGGAGTAAAGAGAAAGAGATGAATGAGGGAGTACCGCAGGCTCTTAATATATGGACCAGACCAACATAACAGGGCCTAGGTATTGATGTGTTAGAACCTTTTTGATCTACTTTGTTATGGATAAATGATAAATTGTATGACAACACATAGTGTTTTTAAGTTGAACCAATGATATCATTGAGTATTACCAGGAACGGAAGCACTGTAGTTAGCGAGCCGAAAGTGTACTTCTATTCCGTACCTGACTCCCTTTTCTTCCATCAAACCTCGCAAGACAAACTGGTTATGGACGCCACTCGCATTCGGGTTTCCTATTCCATTCACTGTAGGCTCATCGAAGGGTTGGATTCATTACTAACTTTCGGTACTAGTGTTCTCCTAAATCCGTGCACGTCTATTCCTCTAGAATCTACCTAATATCCTCGTTTCGCTTGCTTTCTACGAATTCTTATGAGTCAAAAAGACATTGATTTCTAAAATCACACTCTGCTATAAACTTAAAGCCCAGGAGCTGTCAATATGGAGAGATTGCTTTCAGCGATGAGAACTGGGCTCATTTGTTACATACACTATTCATACATTTCCGAATTTCCTTCTCTTATCCCCGTTCGCCTTCTTTGCTAGATAGTCAATACGGGCAAGTTGAATCATATGGCTTCTATAATGAATCAACGCGGCCTGAACCGGCAAGGATAGTCAACAATGTCTCGTTGGAACGGGATCTTCTCTTTCCCAACGCCGATACTTACACCCTTACATTAGGTATATCCTGACAAGTACGGGCTGTAATTCAGATTCATCGGTCTTCTGTTCTTCCCTTTTCTATCTCTTTTGCTTTTCGCCCTTGTTTCTATTTTACTTCGCTCGAATACCTTGTCTAATCAATGTTTCTGCTAGTATCTAGTCAGACCGAAGAAAGAAATTGCTCTCTAAGGATCAATAATTGTTCAGCTCCTCTAGAGTTCGTGGTGTGCCTGAACTACATTTTTGGATCTTTGCAGTAAACTAATCACTTTCGCTGACGCAGCGTGGAGGGCCCCACCATAGCAACACACCCTAGCTCTCTCAGACACCCAAACACGAAGCCGCTTGCTTCCTGTTATCACATCTGCTGGATACATAATCTCTCTTAAACCATCTTCGGCTCAACCAAGTGTTGTCCTTCTCATTAACCATACTGTACAGCTCGAGTTGTGTCCTAGGAATCGTGATTGTCAGAAAGATATCTTACCTCTTCTTTTGTCGGGACTCAATCTCGAGTTGCTGTACGGAATACACCAAACTGTTCAATTTCTAGATTTAAGTTATCCATATCATTTTAACAGTTTGAATTGATTTGCACCTGTAAATCAATCCCTATAGTCTGCTCGTTCAGTATAGCCTACTACTTACTGTACTTCAGTACTTTGTGTACAATTTGCTTATTTCGTATACCCCAACCCACTTCTACAGTTGGAGATTCTTACCGTTCGAGAGTTTTGTGAGATAGTGTCTGACAACGTTTCAAAGATAATTACACTGAATTAGGAATTTCTATTAACGGGTTAAGGAGAAGGAAGTGGACAAAGTCGACAAGAAAGATGGACCATCCTCGCTCCCACGAGGAGCTATCTAAGCTCAACATTTTAGACCTCGAGTATAAATCCGTAAGAACGCAATCTGCCTCTACAGTTAGCCTCCGTGTTAACCTACTACATCTAATTCACGTTTTAGGAAATTGAAAAATACCCAATGCCAGACCTGGGAATAGACGTACTCACTATACGAGAAAGACGCGCCATCCACTTAGCGAACCTCCGCCAATACCTCCCCTACCCAGGCCCTATCCCCGAAGTCTCAGAGCGCGATATCCAAATTCCCACGCGCGACGGCACCCAAATAACCCTTCGCATCTACACTCCCGATGCCTCCCGCGTCCCCACCACCGGCAGCCCCCTCTACGTCGCCTACCACGAAGGCGGCTGGTGCTTCGGCGACCTAACCGACGAAGAGCTAAACTGCCGCACCTTCGCCAAAGAATTCGGCGCCGTATGCGTCAACGTCGAATACCGGTATCCCCTCGCTCTCCCCTCATCCCCCCCACCCACCTACTAACGAAGAAACCCAGCCTCGCACCCGAACACCCCTGGCCAACCAGCATCCACGACTGCCACGACGCCCTCACCTGGATCGCCAACAACGCCTCCCTCCTCGCCGCCAACCCATCCGCGGGCTTCATAATAGGCGGCGCCTCCGCCGGCGCAAACATCTGCGCCATCCTCTCCCACCTCGCGCGGAACTCACGTCTCTCGCCCCCTCTAACCGGTATCTGGCTCTGCGTGCCCGCCGTCATGCACCCCTCCACCATCCCCTCCTCCCTTCGCCACGAATGCATCTCCTGGGACGAAAACCACGACGATCCCGTGCTCTCGGTCCCTGCTGGCTCCGTGCCCTACGAGCCCTTCACGACGTGGGTCGGGTGCACGGACGTCGCGAGCCCGCTGTTCAGTCCCGGCGCCGATCCGACGGGGCATGCGGGACTGCCGCGGACATATTTTAGCGTGTGTGGAATGGATCCGTTGAGGGATGAGGGACTGCTTTATGAGCGCTTGTTGAGAGACCAGGGGGTCGAGACGAGGTTGGATTTGTATGGCGGGTTTGGACATATGTTTTGGATGAATTATCCGCGGATGGGGAAGAGTCGCGCGTTTTGGGGGGATGCGGTTGAGGGGCTACGGTGGCTTTTGAGGGGGTAGGATGGGGGTGTAAAGATTCCAGAGATAGCGTAGTACAATGCCTACTATTCGAAAACACCCCCGAAAAAATCAAGGAGCGTACCTATCGCCTCAACCCCCACCCTCTCCCAAAAGAGCTCGCACGCAGAACCGCACGTCTCCCCGACCCTCACCTCCCCCTCAACTTCTCCCTCTGCCCCTCCCAAAAATTCCAACATCCCTTATGCCACCCCAACCCCTCAACCCACCACTCCCCAAACGCATCCAACACCCCCTCTTCCCCCGCGACCCTCTCCTCCCTCCTGAGCCCACAAACCCCACACGCTGCCCCCGGCACCCCTCCCTCCTCCTCCCCCAACCTCCTCACCCCAATCCGCTCCCCAATCTCCGGGACCCTTGCTTCCAGCACCCCTAGCGCAGCCGCGGCGCTAACCACGCTTCGTAACCGTCCCACCCGACCCCGCCACGCGTGCACGACGTCGAGGGCTTCTCTGTCCTCTTTGTTCGTTTCGAATTTATCGATGCTTCTGATTTTCATCCCGCCCTTGCCACCGCCTTTGCCGCTGATACCAGATGCAGCGCTTATACTCATACTCCCTGCTAACATACCATCCCTTTTCCACCGCATCTTCCTTCCCGCTAGAATCCGCGCGGCGACAACGCCGAGAGCGAGGTAAGCGCGAAGGAATTCGAGGATGCGGGGGTGGGAGAGGATGGCTGGCTTGGTTTTTGCGGGCAGGGTGGAGAGGGTGTGCAGGGTTTGTTGGGCTTGGGTGAAGAGGGGGGGGAGGAGGGAGAGGAGGAGGGAGGGCGGGGGGATGTTGGGTTGGGGGACCGTGGGAGCGGGTGAGTGGTTTGGAAGATCGGGGAGGGGGAAGGGGAGGGGATTTTCTTTGGTGGGGGAAGTGGTGGGTCGGGCGTCGATGTCATCCCAGGGGTCGTCGTCGGAGGTGGAGGGGATGTTGAGAGTGGATGTGAAGGCGCGTGGTTTGAGGGTTGATGCTGCGGGTTTGGGGGCTGAGGAGGGTTTGGACGCGTTGGTGGGTGTGGGTTTGGTGGTGTTCTCGAAGTCGTCCCAGAAGGAGTTGTCGTTGATGATATTTGGTTCCTTGACTAGGACTTGGGTGGAAGGGATTGGTTTACTTAGCGATAGGATGGGTGCGGAGGTTGGAGAGGGTTTCTTCGAGGGGTTGACGGTATGCTTACGAGAGCTGTTGAAGTCGTTCCATCTCGCATCGTCGTCAAGGATGTTAAGTTCCGTAGAGGGGAGGATGGAGGATGGCGGTTTAGGAGTAGAGCTAGATCTAACAAAGGAGTTTTGCGTTGTCTTTACTGGATTCTCGGAAGTCGGTTCAGAAGCATTATTAAAATCATTCCAACCGGTATTATCGTCCAAGATGTTGAGTTTCCCGCCCGGGTGCTGTTGCAAGGGAACAGACTGCACTTTAGGCGGAGACGAAGCAAAGAAATCCATGCCAGCGAACGACGACACTAGTTCTGGCTTTGATATTTCCTTCGTTGTCCGAACGGGTGGAAAGGACGATGCAGACGCAGGCGGAGGTCCACTACTCATATCTAGATCTATCAAATCCAAGAGACTACCTTGCATGCTCCCCTGTGTCGTTGGAGGATGCGCGGTTGAAGGTGATAACATGTTACCCGAAATAAGAGGAGTATCTTGGGTCTGAGCTGGCGCCGAAACCGGTGCAGGGCTTGCATCTTCAAAGTCTCCAAAATCATCCTCCTCTTCAAAATCCCCGAAGTCATCCTCAACATCGAAAAGTACATTTGGATCACGGGGTTTCTTAGACGGACCAGCATCCATTGAAGAGAAGAAGTCGTTAAGGTCCCTAGTTGACATACTGCTTAGATTAGTCATATGATTTAGACTCAATAGATAATTCATCAATACCTAAAACTTTTGAAATTACTGATATATACTGTGGCAACAGGGGTATGAATACTGGTGGTGGAGTTTAGGGATGGAAGTTGTTCCGAAGCGGATTAGTTTCAGAGCTTCGGAATAATACCGGAAAGACTTTCACTAACCAATAGGACTAGAGGTAGTTCGTCTCAAGGGAAGAAATGAATATGGATGATTCAACGATTCTACATCGTTTCTATCTAATATGTGCATTCCAAAGACCAATATCTCTCTTCTCTGAACGGCTGAGAGTCCAACCTTTCACATCTTTGACACATCAGTCTGGTATTCCATTAGAATGAGACACTACCATATTCGCGTCTTGAGGAACATACCCATGTAACTTGTATGATGTGCTACCAACGGAGAGTATTATGCTCAAAGCCTACATAAGCTGCAACATAGCTCTATTTGAGGCGTCCGATATCTGCGTCCTTCCTTCTCGTGCCCTATTCTATGCGAAGCCAAACCATTTAACGAACCCTATCACAGCCCAGTTCACAGCCAGCCAGCCCATGACCGTCCGAACGACATCCGTAGCCGTTATTGCGTTATTATAACCCTCGACGAACGGTACCTTCCCCTTCGGCCGCCAGAAATTGGCGATGAATCTCTTCGTGGCGAGGAGATGTAGGACGTTTGAGGCACATATACCAGCGCCGAATATGGGTCTCATGGGATATAATAGGAAATAGGTGCATCCGATGGATAAGAGGAACTAGATGTAAACAAAGTGGTTAGTCAAGGTTATGGATTGTGAATGTTGTGTCAGAGGGCCTATTATCGTCTTCCCCGTCATGGTTGGTAGGCCTCGAGCTCTGTACGTTTTGGTAAACAACTGCTGCTACATTGTGAATAATGCAGGAGGCGAAAATATCCAGACGGGGGAAGAAGTGCACCCAGTCCAAACTATACAACAAAAAAAACAAGCCCACACGCTCCGCTCAACTTACAGCAAAAACACCGCTCGCCTGCGTAGTCCTCGTCTTCCTCAGCTGATGCGCAGCAGTACCCGAATACCTCGCCGCCCTCTCAGTCTGTTCCTCATACTGACGAACGTTGGTTATGGCGATGAAGGAGAAATAAAGACCATAGGCGCTCAAAGCAGCCTGGACGCTATATGCTGCGGGAAGAAGGAAGCTCATTGTGTATTGCTGAGGAGTGTCCTGGATATATATATGCGTTATTAATCATCGATCTTAATCTCTATGAGGTGAGTATTAAGAGAGTTGCTGCACTGTGAAATATTTGAGCAAGTGACGGTATGTTGTCATGCCTTAGGTTGTGAACAGGAGCGCGTAAGTTCCGCAAACGACGTCACACCCACACGGGGAAGGAACGTGTTCTGTGTGGAAGTAACTCCGAAGTACCTCAGCACTTCCATCGCTATTTTATCCGAGAGAAGTAGGTACCTCCCCTCCTAATTGTACCTCAGCTGTACATCCCTCGTGACAGACCTTAGCCCTTTTTATATAATAAGCGCTCGGGCAGCCATCGTTCGTACTGTACCTTACTACTATAAGATATTGTAGGGCTGATGCGGGCGAAGTGCAGATAAGGTGCAGTTGTAATATGCATCCAAGAGGCGTAACTGCAACGAACACACAGCCTGAATTGTTAAGCAGGACGATCTTAAAAGCTACATTGAAGATCTCAGAGGTGCTGAAAAAAGAGAGTACCTGTTTTAAGGGGTACTGTACAGTACTGTACGAGTGCACAAAGGTCTATTAATAACAAGAAAGTAAGAAGAAAAATTGCCGCCAAATGCACGTGCTCCTGGGTTATATAGTAACCAAGAACGAGAACCCCAAAAACAGAAAACTTTCGTAAATGATGCATAGGTAGAACAATCACAAGCATTAGTATTCAAGGAGGGGAAAAAAGCACTTTATGCATGTCATAAACTCTTCTCCACCTCCATTACTTCCCTGATACCCTCCGCAACAGAGTCGACCTGTTCTTGAGAGAGCTTCTTCAGAGGACGTCTTGGATAACCTCCATATCCGTAGTACGATTGAATGGCCGACTTGGTACCTGGAATGGCAGCTTTGGTCAATACCCAGTCGCCTTTGCTGAGTACCTTTTGTAGAGCCAAAGCTTCTTCATATTTCCCTTCTGCCCATAGGTTCCACACCTTGACGCACGTCTTTGGAATAACATTAGCACCCCCTGCAATGATCCCTGATCCCCCGCTTGCCGCGGTCTGCGCCGTGAAATCTGCCATTCCTCCAAACGCCATGTATCCGCTTCCCTCGCTCTTCGAAGTCAGCGCGTTCGTCGCTAAAGCAACACGCGTGAGTTTTCCAGTGTTTCCGCATGTGAATTTTGTCCCGACGATGTTTTTATGCTTGGCCAGTTTGATGATAAAGTCACTGTCCATGTCGATGCCTGCAACAGCTCCAGGGTAGTTGTATAGGATGAGAGGTAGAGGTGACTCTTCTGCTACGGCAGTGAAGTATTCATATAAAGCTGCTTCATCCATGGCATAACGGTAATAACTGGGTGGCACGAGTAGGGCATATTCACCCCCTGCTTCGTATTGCTCTTTGCACAAGTCAATGGTTCCCCTGATGCTCTGTTCACTGGTACCAACAATGACAGGAACATTGGTAAAGCCAGCTTCATCTAGAGCTTCTCGCGTCGCTCGAGTGACAGCTTTCTTCTCATCCCGGGTGAGATGTACAGCTTCACCATTTGAGCCCATGGTCACGAGACCTACGAGTCCGGCTTCTGCTAGACGAACAGCATGCCTTCGGATGCTAGGGATGTCGAGGTCTTCCGTTTCGGGATCGAAAAAGGTCATTGTAGGAGAGTAGATTCCATCTCGTAGAGGTCGACGCGACCTTTCGCTTGCGGACGCGATATTAGACTCAGCCCCATCCACGTCGCCATTTACAAAAGCATTCGGTGTCATTGAGAAAGATGCTGCCGGTATGTCAAAGTTGAGGAGCAAGAGAGAAGCAGCGGGGAATAAGGAAACGCAAGTGAGATAGGAAGATAACAAGTAGGAGAGAGGCGCATCTTAAAAGCGCGTTGTCTGTTGTCAGCTTAATATACTTCGTAATAGGGACGACATCAGGTCAATCGGTATTGGTCGACTCTGACTAACCCGAAGCCGATAGTAAATCCCACTCTAGGCTTCATAATTCCTCTTCGCCTACGGATAGACTTTGATTGGAGAATTTCAGTGTCAACAGGTGTCGTGAGAGGGTCATTGTATCTGGCAAGTGCATATACTTTGCGCTTGCAGTGACCTAGCTTCCACGAGGTATCGGTTTGTGGGGAGTGATACATGGAAGTACTTTGCTTTTGCGGATTACGGACAGGAGCCAGAACTATGCTGGTAGAAGGCGCAGTGCGGGATATGTTCGAGGTACGGCATTCAATATGGACTGTTTTTGGGCCTGTTCCTGAGGGGTGGCGGCGACGTCTTGTTACCTTACCTTACTCTTGTATGGGCCTGGCTTACTATGACAAGCATAGTTGACTTGGGATTGAAGATATTCCCAAATATTCCCCAAATATTTCCACCAGACAAAGGGAGTTCGGTCTGCGGGGTAAAGAAGTTCCACGAATGAAAGTACGACTTGGACGTGGGGTGTATAGATCCTCTTACGAGTGCGGCTTGTACAGTACAAGTACTTTTACTCACACACAACAGAAAAGCTGACAGAAGTCGAGAAATCTATCAAAAGAAACATAAAACTTACCTTTTGCCAAGTCTATTCTCTGGGAAATGTAACTTGCAAAGCATGGGCAAAATCCAATCTTTGCATGTCCCTGCAGAGAGCTTGAAATTATTTGCTGGGCGGTGGGGTACTCACGGTATCTGATCAACAGCTTCCGGCTGATTGAAACTGCGATGAAGATGCATTTTCCCGATGTATGTAGATCAGACGTTAATTGAATGTCGCAAGACTCGAACCTCGTCGCGTCGTGTTTCTTGAAAATCTCGCGGCTTTTGAAGTTTTGTGGAATTAGAAAGATCTTAACTTAGGGACAACAATAATTGACTAACCCATAAAGCCATAACCTCGGAGAAAGACATCATGGCGCCGCTCAATGTGTTGATGGTGAGTTGGAGCTCCAAAAAAAGAGTTAACCGAGGTAACTGACATCAGAGCAGGTTGGGACTGGTGAGTACACCACGGGTTGGGTTGGTACTGGAGGTTCGCAATCAGACAAGAAGGTCGGCGTTGTAGGTTTGACGTTGTTCGATTTGAGAAGACGAGGAAAGGTGGGAAAGTTGAGTATGGTAGGAACCAACGGGACCAAATACCCAGCAATCCGAGAACATCTTCAAAAGAACATATCTGGAGCATACAACGGTCTCGATGTATCCTTTGAGTCATTCCCTGCAGACGACAAGCGTGATCCGGACGCGTACAAGGCAGCAATCGATGCTCTCTCACCCGGTGATGCCATCACAATCTTCACACCCGATACCACACACTATCCCATCGCACTGTATGCCATTCAAAGGAAGATCCATGTCTTGGTGACTAAACCAGCCGTGAAGGAGCTAGCTCACCATCAAGAGCTTCTTGATGAAGCTAAGAAGCATGGCGTAGTGGTATATGTCGAGCACCACAAGCGTTTCGACCCTGCGTATGCGGACGCACGATTTAAGGCGAAGAACTTGGGCGACTTCAACTATTTCTACAGCTACATGAGCCAGCCGAAGAGCCAGTTAGAGACGTTCAAGGCCTGGGCGGGCGTGGATAGCGACATCTCTTATTACCTCAACTCTCATCATGTGGATATCTGTGAGTCCATGGTCCCTGATTTCAAGCCGGTAAAGGTCACGGCCAGCGCTGCCAAAGGGATAGCAACAGACTTGGGGTGTGATCCTGCTACGGAAGATACCATCACACTTCTGGTGAACTGGGAGAAGAAAGGAGATCCGAGCAAGGTCGCGACTGGTGTATATACGGCAAGTTGGACTGCACCACAGAAAGCTGGTGTACACTCAAATCAGTACTTTCATTATATGGCCAGCAAGGGCGAGATCAGGACAAACCAAGCAAAGCGTGGATATGATGTGACAGACGATGAAGGTGGCCTGGCTTGGTACAATCCGTAAGTGACCCTAGGAATGGTCTTCGAAAAAACGGTTTTAACAATTCGTCCATAGCTTCTACATGAAGTACGCTCCAGATGAGGAAGGTAACTTCGCAGGCCAGAGTGGGTATGGCTACATCTCCTTCGAGAAGTTTGTAGATGCTGTCACTGCCGTTAAAGAAGGTAGAGCATCGCTGGGCGATCTGGATAAGCGCGGGCTCCCGACATTGAGAAACACAATCGCCACAGGGGCCATTCTGCACGCTGGTCGTGTCTCTCTTGATGAAAAGAGGACAGTAGATATAGTCGAAAAAGATGGACGCTGGTCATTAAAATGAGCCCTCGAAGCTGGGTACAAAGTTGTATTTGTATGTTATCGGAGCTTAGATTGCCTGAATGGATCGGGAATCTTCCTTTAGGACGGCTTTTCTGATCATTCTTAATGAAGATTCTGACTTGACTGTACAGACCATCGGTTATTTGTTGTAAGTCCAGTTTTGTGGGGTTGTCATTTGTGTTGTCTGTAATGTATGAAGTACAGCCAGCAAGAGAAATGATAACCGCGAAGATGGTTTTGATATGCATCGCTGCTTAAAGGAGCTACAGTATACCTAATTGTACAGAGTCTAAATTGTAAGTGGAATCCAGCCATCTAACCTAAATCAGACTAGACCATCGCTTAGGCACAAAGATTTTATCCTCGTCGGGCACGCCGAGAAGTATTCCCTAATTTCCCTCATCTCCCTCCCGTTCCACTTAAATGACATGAATTGCTGGAGATGATTGAAAAATTCCTGTTAACCCACGATATCACAGAAGCGACGACGACAATCCAGACGATTTACTTACAGTCCTTCGTACGCATGCAAAAGATCACTTCTAGAATCATGAGTTGAGCGACGTCTGCACGTCTTCGCAGCCAGCCAAAGCTTTGCAAATCCCTAGATCCGACAGTGTGTTTGGCATCCTGGCGGTCTAGGGTTTACGGGTTTACAGAAGTTTGACCCACGTGTTTTAATTTTACGCGTCCTGTGGTAAGATAGTTTTATACAGTACAAGCTTCCCTGTTGACTCCTGAACTAATGATACAAAGAGGGCTTTATCGGAAACAGCGTTTCTCCAACGTGGATTCACAGTTCGAATAACGCATCTGCAGCAGTTTATCAACGTCTTTGAAGGACCCCAAAAATGGTCTCAGGTGTCAAAGTACAGTACCTCGAAAATAATGTTTTATGTAATGATTCTAGATCCCATCGAGTTCTCTCCCCTTAACCGGGTACTTGGATAGCTTGGCTGTCGCCTATCCCCGCGCACTGTATCTTCTGAGTTTGAACGTTCTACGCTTATGCAGGTCTAATGCTAGATTAGGCTTGTTATAGAACCAAGAATAGGTACGTGCTAGAGCGGGACAACCCGCTATTCTTAATTTGACGTTAGTCTTGCATAAGCGTGAGGAAGATGAACTTAGAAGATACGAGTACTGCCAAATCGCTTACCCTAGTTCTAGATCCCCTTGTATTGAATACTACTAATGGCTGGTCAACCATTTCATTTCTCCTTTGGTAATTCCTTATCCCTCTTCGGAAATCCCTATCGAATGTAGCTGGCTCATCTGGCTGTGCCATCTGCTTGAAGCCGCAGCGGCTATACAGAAAACCCCTAAAGTCCCCTTGGGCCTCTTTTCTTAGCACTTGGTATGGACAACAAGGGTGGACTACGTGCAAATCTGGCCAAGCCTGGGGGAAAGATCCTGATGCAGTCTTGCTCCATGTAAACTCTAGTTTGATATCTAATAAAAGGGAATATTCATTTGCTTTCATCCTCTCAATCCATCATCATCATCATCTTCTATTTCGTTCGTGACGAACAAACTTCTGTAAGATGATGAAGTCACTCGTTTCCCTTTTCTATCTCCTAGCATTTGCTAGTTTTCGCCCATTATCAGTAATGCGGTCCAAAGTCAGCATTCTGTAAAATAATACCACATGTCCAACAAAATGCTTGCTCATCTATAATATGTAGGTCATCCATAATAAATCAATCGAAAATCATTAACATTTTTATTATAGCAAGTGAAAGACTTCGAGTATCCACATGCACTGCTCCAGCCGCCACGGTCATAAAGACAAGAACAATCATCCTCAAGCCCCGAACAGTGACGGCAAGGGCTACTCGCACTCAAACAAATCTACAGTTAGTGTATCTGGAGTATCATCGTGGTCAATATCAATACTGACTGATTGATAAGAACCAATAAAATCACTATTAGCACAACACTTCCGGAAGAAGAAATAATAACGGAGACAGTCCTCTCTATTATTACAGTACCCGCCACCGCCACTATTACATAGGATGTTACGCAGTATGATCAGTATTTCCCCAAAAGGTCAATTTGAAGTCTAACATCTTCAAAGGACAAATACTGTTACCACCACTGTTGGGTTCTAAGGCGAGCGGTGCTTAGTCCAGAGCCTCGTCCCACGAAATCATAACAATATTCCGGAAATCTGCTGTAAGTGATCACAACGATTAGAGGATGTTTATAAACCTTCAAGCTGATCCTGACCAGCATGCTTCCTCACCGCTACCAAGGGCTGCCCCGCCAAAACAAAGACCGTCACCCGCACACTTCCCACCCCAACTGTAGTAAGGTCCGCGACACTCAGAAACACCGTCACCCGGACAACCGTGCAGACAACCGTTGTCACGGTAACGCTCATCGAAACTTCCGTAGTGACACAAGTCGACGTCAACACCCAAACCACCACGGAGACAATTTCCCTCACGCAAACTTCCACGGTGGATACCGTTGAAATTAGGACCGCACATCCTTACGACAACGCCTTCCTCTTCCGAGACACCGCGTTATCCAGTCCATCAGTTGCTGACATGCAGAGAATGGAGGTTAATAATGCACGCAATTGCTGCTTTCGGTGCTATCGGGCGCTCGACTGTGTATTTTACAAGTTGAACGCTGACGAAAATCTTTGTTATGTGTATACCACTATCGTACCTTCTCCGTTCTGCCCGACGCTATATTGTCCTCTTGGTAAACCCGCTGGAAGGTTGAGCAACGGGGATGGGTTTGTCTATGGCGTTGGACAGCGTGTTTCGTCCTTTACGAGGTAGAGGAGGAGGAGAAGTTGCTTATAAATTTTGTCTACAAGTATGAGCTGAGTAGATAGAAGAGTGTAAAGTGGTTATTGATTGTCTATAGCATGTGGGTACATGTGGGTCCCCGTGCTATTTTATAGCGCTATCTGGTATACCAGCTATCTAACGAATTTAATAAATAATATCATAGTCTCTTCTTTTCCATTTTAACCCATTGAGTGCTTCGCGCCCCAGTAGGTTAAGTATAACAATCACAACATTCGAATGAAGTATTGATACCAAAGGAAGCCACAGCATGTCCACTCACATAGGTCATTAGCCATAACTTCCTTCGATACCCAGCTTCATCTGCTCACCTAACCCATCGAAGCCATACTGTCCGACTTTGCGGCCCGCAAGCTCATTCGCAAACATCAATTTATCGTCAAAGCGCCAATGCTCCGCATGACACGTGAGGCAGTACAACATACCCGCGATGAAAGTATCACCAGCGCCAATGGAACTGTATCTCGTCAACCTCATCTCGCATACTCTCAAACGCAGAACATACTCTACGACGCGAAAGTCACTCGGCGGATTCCACCGCGCATGACGGTACTCTCCAGACGGCAACCCGAGAGCCGCCGCTCCATCCGCACCCCAGGTACAGCAGATCAACGACCTAAGCCAGTCAACACGACAAAGCTCCTTCACGCCAATAACCCGCACCTACGCTTTTGGCGTCCGATCCGCTTGCCACCGCAGAAACCCCTCCGGGTCATCAAATCCCTTATCCTGCATATCTCAACGGCTGTCAGTTAGGATAAAACGCGGGAACGACTCACCTGTGCCCACGCTCGCGAGTAAAACACTACATCTGCTTCCGCCGCCATAGCCTGCAACCCATCCCTTCCGGGCTTCTCGATCTCGACGCTGATCCGCGCGTGCGGGAGTCGGTGACGAAGGAGTTTCATGCATTCGAGCGCGATGTTGGGGATCCGGCCCTGGTGGATTCAGCACAGATACAGCCCCACACCCAAGGTAGGTCGTAGTAGGAATAGCCAGCACGATAAACACGGGTACCAAGAAAGCTCACATACCTCAAAATGCCACCACACGCCCTCTTTACCGATCCCCTTAACCACCCCCTCAAACTCCCTCACCGTCATCTCCTTCCCCATACTTGTGCTCACGATGGTCCTACTCCCCGTCTCCTGACTAACGAGGATGTAACTCCTCGGCAGCGGCGCATCTCTCCAGATACAGGAGCCCAGATCGACATTACATCCAGCTTCCTGCGCCGGGAGGGCCCCTGAAATAGGTCCCGGCTCGACACCTGCATGGGAATTGAAACTGTTTTGCGCAAGGTAGAAGTCGGGGTGGTCTGGTTCGGGCATCGGAGAGCATAGCGTTGGTAGGAACGGAGGGGAGACGTGGAAGGCGAGTAGTTGCGCGAGGACGGAGAGGGTGTTAGGACCGTTGCCGCCGCGGCGGGTGGTGCTGGAATGGGCGCGGAGTTTGGAGTCTTCGGTGGGGTAGTGGGGGAGGCTTGGGGGAGGGAGCGGTTAGTTCAAGGTGAGGGAGGGGAGAGGTAAAAAAGGAGGGATATGAAAAAGGGGTTACTGAAAAGGGGTACGGGGAAAGGGGGTGTGTATGGGTATACGGGAAGGGATGGTACGGTGTGGTATGGCTTACTTGAGAATTATATCGATGTACGTGGCGCCGACGGTGATGATGCGTTTGACCATTTTTGAGTGATGGGGTTGTTTTCAAGGGTTTTTATAGAAAGGTAGACTGCGCCGGCGGTGAAGATTGAGTGATGAACATCTGAATTGCTAGATGCACCAGTTGATGTAATGGGGATTAGATAAGCTGCAGAAGTGGGGTACGTTGTGTTCGACCTGGTTGTTCAAAAGATCTCTTGCTGTACTCGTCGTATACCTGATAATGTACGGCTAGACATTATGAAACCACAAGTCATAAGAGTGCTATATGTACCCTAACGGTACATATACTTTCAAAAAGCTTCTTTGACTCTGCAATATGTTAAACTGAACTGTAAGTCTGTACCAAAATTATATAATTAATGAATATAAATTCCTACGCAGTGAGTGTCTAGGCGTGTCTAGACAATACCCGTATACATCATGGAGCTTCAAGGGGTGGTCCAGATTAGAACTCTGTCGCTAAGTGACAATATATGTCGGAATATTAAATATCGAATACTCGTCTTACTTTCACTGATACACTGAGCCCTTATTGTCATGACAAGTTGCTCTCCAAATCCATCTATGGCTAGCTCAGGTATTGGGAGACTGGCGAGACAGAGGTGGGCGTTTTATTTGCTTGTAGAGGGGGTGAAATGTGGTGGGAATATTTTATGCAGCTGTTGAAAGTATGGACTTGGTCTTTCAAGCGTATACAATGGGAAACGAGTATTAGGTATTAATAGGTATCGGAACATCTCATAATTGACTGTAAGAAAAGCGTCACAAAACAATGATTGTACCGAAAGCAGATGAAATTAGCGAATATTACGCGACTCAATTAGAGACAAGGTGTATCTGAGTGATGTGGATGTCCGCCTTAGACATAATGACTGAGGACGACCATGACAAAGCATATGCCATTATTAATAGAATGTTGACTTTGAAACTTACTCAATGTGTTGTGACGAGCGCATTGATTACCCTTGCGTAAGTATCCGAGTCATCTTCAACCGCAATAAAGGTGGTAGCACAACCTGCGCCCAACCCGACAACGTTCTCAGATATAGGGAGTTCATTCCATCTCCCCTTAACATCGTGGGATTCATCAACGGGTATACCGCAATTCCCATGCTCACCCCATCCCCACGTAATAACTTTCCCAGTGGAAGTCTTAGCAACAACATGTTCGCTTCCCGCGGCAATCATAGTGAGCTCAGGTAGTTTTTCAGGAGGTAATTGTCCATGGTCATTCCTACCCCAGCCAAGCAGCTCACCAGATTCCAGGAGAACATAAATATTTCCCCAACTCGCTGCTACGTCCTTCCACAAGGGCAACTTCTCAGGAGCGCCAGTTTTGATGGAATGTTTGTCTGAACCTATGACTAAGCAAGCGCCCGTTCCAGAAGCGCCCACGATGAATGTGAAATATTGACCGCAGACTGCTCGAACAGCTTTGAAGGGTATCCCTTCGATTTTCCGGGGTTGCCAGCAATCCACTGCAGGTTCGCCAATTTGGCCCTTTCGACCGCTTCCCCAGCCATAGACGTCGCCGTTGTCAAGGACGGCAACGGTGTGGGTGATGGAAGATGAAAGGTCGATAATGCTAGAACCTGGAGGCGGAATCTCTCGAATAGGATGAAATGCGAAGGACTGTACATCACCGACGCCATGACCCAGTTCTCCTTTCTCCCCTATTCCCCCTGATAACAGCGTGCCGTTGACTAAGAGAAAAGAAGCTTGCCATGTTGCGCTACATAATTGTACGGCTCCTGCTGAGTGGTCAACTGTCTGAGCAGTGACTAAGGCTATAGATGGCCAGGTTATCGTGCCAGGTACATAACCTGTTCCAGTTGTTCGAAGGAGGTTGCCTAGAATCAGTGTATGGTTCCCTCCAGCTGATATGCGGCGAAAATTGGTCTGCTTTGTGTATTCGGAGAATATAACTGGAGTGGGAATTTCCGTATCCTGACAATCGCCAATACCTAGTTGCCCAGAGCCATTCGAACCGAGAGCATAGAGCTTGAAGGGGGTCATGATATTTTCGAGAGATTCGTAGACTTCATAAAGACATCTCAGTTTAGTTTGGTGCACAGTGGAAAGAATATACTAATTTCTCGGAGATTCTCGAGATACTCCATATATTGCATGCTGGGCTAAAGGGCTCTGACCTTAAACTTCGACATTGCCTATTTAATAGAAGGGACTATGCATTCACGCAGTTTCTCTATTATGGTTGTTGTTGTTGTTCGTCGCTGTCGTCTTGGCGGTGATATCGAGCTGGCGGGAGCTTCCGTTGTTCTTGTTGTCCGCCGGGTCGGCAAAACCATGCACCCGACATTTAGCGAGAGTCGAAAATCCAGTGTGTGATCTCAACAGCGCAATTGAAGACGACGAACAAGCCGCCGAATACCACAACGACTCTGTTACAAGACACTACCCATCATGTCTTCAACTCAGAGTGTCCAATGCTTTGGCAAGAAGAAGACCGCAACTGGTACGCTTCTCCGTTTCCTCCTATACCGCAATCAACCATCACTAACGCCCGCTTCTAGCTGTTGCGCACTGCAAGGTAAATACTCCCTGGGATGCCAGTCGCAATATAGAATTATTGGATGGCCAAAATGGACAAGATGCTGATTTAGTGGAAATATACAGGTCGGAAAGGGTCTTGTTAAGGTCAACGGAAAGCCGTTGTCCCTAGTCCAACCTGAGATCCTACGATTCAAGGTCTACGAACCTATCCTCATCCTCGGTGTTGACAAATTCGGTACGCAGAGGGCTTCAAACGCAATGAACAATTAGATGGAATGGGAATACTGACAGGGGACAGCAAATGTTGATATCCGCGTCCGAGTTTCCGGTGGTGGTCACACTTCCCAGATCTACGCCATCAGACAGGCGATCGCCAAGTCAATCGTATGCGTACCCGTTACTTTCTTTCATAACACGCTATGATTTGAACCCTCCCGATACGCTTCGTGAAGTGGGAAGTAGGATCGAGTAAGGAGCTAATGAACCCGTCACAGATCGCCTACTACCAAAAATACGTCGATGAGCACTCCAAAAACCAGCTGAAGCAAGCCCTCGTTCAATACGACCGCACACTACTCGTCGCCGATAACAGACGGTGCGAACCCAAGAAGTTCGGTGGTCCAGGTGCTAGAGCGAGATACCAAAAGTCATACCGTTAAACCGGGGGCATGGGTTCAGTGGAAGATACAATCTGGGAGTGTGGCGGCGCTATCTCAGTGGATACATTGGTGGGTGGTTGACCCGCTGCTTTTGTTAACAATAGCATGAGGTTGCGTCTGCGTGTTTTCTGGGCTTTGCAGGCGAACGTACGATAAATGGAAAAAAATAATCGGTTCCAGATACGTGTTATGGATTGTGCTGTGATAGCTACAATGTCACCCGGCGGTCATATTTATTAACTAATTGTGAAACGCTTTGGACTACTTTTTGGTTCAAGCCCTACACACCGCATGAATGGTATATCGCGCCGCAGTCCTACAAGTAATATTACCTTCCCTAAACAAACAACACATGCACGCTAGAACCCAGAAGCCAATTACGGTCTCCTAAAATATCCTCTGCTACATGCCGAAATTGCCTATATCAACCGTCCGATCCACTACTCCTGAATGCAGCGCACAGACCCGCGTATTGATGTGTAAGGTCTAATACATGCTGCGGTAAACTCGTACCCTGGATAATACTCCTAACCTTAACCGCACCCTCCTCCTCTATGAGCTTGCGAATCGTATATAGCAACGCTGGGGAGAACTGCTTCAGAGTTAGCTTCACTATATCCACACGCACATCAACAATGGTAAAAGGGTGTACATACCTCCGAATACCAGCGATACTGCCAAGTAACCAACCGTATCAAGCTTCCCAAAATTCCCCTTACATCGCCCAACACCTCATACATCCTTAGCACGCCCTTCATTGCTTTCGGACTAAACCGCATGCCCAAGCACGACTGATACGCCTCTACCGCATCCTCTTCCCTATGCAACCTTTCCGCTAGCTCGCCTAGAATTTCCCACTCTTCAGCGCTCTTCTTGTAAGCAATTTGTTGCTGGCGAAACTGCGCGAGTTCAGTCCGCCAGATCGTGTAAACGCGCAGGTCTTCATAAAGCACCATGAATAAATTGTCGAGCCAGCGCTCGCAGAGGCGCTTGTTGTGAAACTGTGTGTAGGTCGGGGTGTTTGGAGTGCCATCTGAGAGGAAGGGGTGGTTGTTGTCTTTTGGGGGGACGGCGGGACGCGCATCATTTTCGCTGCCAGATTTGACGACTTCGGAAGCGACGGTGTGAGGAGGCTTTTCTAGAGATTCGCCAGCTTCAACGGCTACCGCCGTTGGATTGCCGTTTACGGTCGCGGAAACACTGTCTTCGGGGTCGGCGTCAGGGTCCCGCTCTTCGACCGTGCCGTGACCGTTTTGGTGTGGGGATGGGGAGCGGAGGGCAGTTGTGCTGGCGTTGCGGCTTTGGGAGACTTGGACGGATTGTTGTTTCTCGGACCGATATTCCTCTTCCATGACGAAGACTTGGCTGCGAATTTTGAGGAGTTGGTCCCAGCCGATCTTTTTAGTGATCTCGGTGAGTATCATGTACGCTTTTTGAAATGTGCCCTTAAAAGTTGCGGCGTGGAGTTTGCGGAGATGAGGATGCACGAGTTCGACGTCACCCGCGGTGGAATCATCAATCTCGTCACATATGCTTTCGGGCATGACGGGGAGGGATATGCGGAGGTTTTCGGGAGGCCGTGGTGTATCTTTGTCTTGGTATGTGAACATTGGACACGAATTGAGGGTTAGGAGTGCGAGATCCCATTGTTCTAAGCTGACATATATTTCTGCAAGTCTGGCCCAGGTGCCAAATTCGCTAGGTGCGGAGATGACGCTGCGCTTTGCAAGCTCGAGTGCTAGGTCACTTCTGCCTTTGCTCTTGCAAAATGCTGCTTGGCAGTCTAATAAGGAGTAGTCCATGGGCAGTTCTTCTATAGCTTCATGTAGTAGCTGTACTGCTTTTACTTCCTCATCTGCACGGATGTATACTTGAGCTAATAGGGAGGATATCTCAGGGTCTCGTGTCCGGAGCTTTTCGAACAAGTTAATTCCTGATGCATAACGCCCGGTAGTATGAATATAGTCCAGCAACCCGGTAGCAAGGTGATTGGAGACCAGATTTGGTACTTGAATTTCCGGATCGGAACCTAATACCCAGCCATTGAAAAATAACCGCTCTGCTGCATCTAGAAATCTATGTTCTGCTTCTGTGCTCGTTATGGGGTTGAATCTTCTTACGCCAACAATCTTTTTAATTGTATCTCCTGATCCATCATCTGCATACGAGTATGCACGTAAAACACTACAAAGATACGTCTCTAACCATAGCTCGTCCGATGCTTGTCTCCTGTCTCCGCGCTCGTCTATGCAGTAGCTCTCCACCGTCCCGGGAATTTGTACTTGTACACGCATATCGACACGGGAGAAAGCATTGTAACAACTGTCTTAATCAGCATACTCTAACGTGCTGAAAGGTTATCTCACACACCAGTATAGCCCTGAAACCACTTTGTTAGTCTTGTCGTGCGGCGAGTATGTGAGCGTGTTGATGTATGCGGCCAGACTAGCAGACGAAGATGCGTCGATGCCAGTTACATGGTGGTAGACGCCAAACTATTGAATCGTAAGTATGGAAACGTATGAGAGTTTTCTTTAGCGTCCAATCGTACTGTTCTCGACGTTGACTTTATGGGCTGTTTAACGAGATGAACCAGATCAGGAGGACCAAGTTCGCGTAGGCTAGAAAGTGTCTCTATTCGAGCGTCTATCGAAGATTGTAATTCATCTTCGAAGATTCTAGAGATGTGATCAGTATGTATTCGATTCGAGCATAGTATGGGTCAAGGGGCATTGAGCGAATGGGACAGAGAGGGCATAGTTGAGAACATAATAGTTGTCATTATTCGAGTTCCTTTGATTGACACAACGTTCCCGAGCATAGAGTCTCAAGCTCAACAATTGAAGACGTTGCGAACTTACTCAGGGACGGCTGGCGATCCAACCATGACGGTTTGCCTTTGCGGCAAGAATAAGATCTCGTCAGCTTAGTATAGAGACGATAGTACGATTAGCGCAGTATGAAGAACAATAGTATTGAAAGTGAATGCGACGTGGATAGAAAGAAGTGTTACAGATTACTGTTATTGTTAAGCTTTCATGGAGGGATGGAGAGTTTCCTTCAAATCGCAGGGGTCAAGGCTAGCGTGAGTTTTCGACAATGAGCTCCTCCAACTTGCGGGGACCGGAATACAGAGATATCACATTTTCGACAACATAACTACCCTTAACTTTCACGTGGGCGCGTCTTGACGCGAAAATCTTACTAAATCTTCTTTTTGACTTGATGGGCGACACTTTTCAACTCACATACATCTTGTAGGGGACGACAAAAGCGCATAGAGCTTCCAGACTACGATGGTAATTGTATGATATTGAACTTGCTAACATATCTGTGTGGTAACTAATATTTTTTGATCCAGTCTACCTGGAAGACTCTCAATCTTGAGTCCGATAACGAATCAGAAGATGAAGTGGATGATACTAAAGAGATCCAAATCGAGGAAACCTTAAAGCTCTACCAAGCCGCCCTCAAACTTCATGCTGAAGGCCCGGATTCTTACGAGCGAGCTGCTGAAGCGTACCAGGCCTTGTTTCGGTCGGAAATTTTCCGGTATCCAGAGTCATTTACAGAATATCAGAGACTAGAAGCATATGGGAGTGTAAACGAATATGAGACGGCTTTGCAAGATGAGCTTGACACAGGACCAATGGCGCCTATCCCTGGGGATAGTGCACCGAACACTTTGCCTCAGTTGCTACATTTAGCCCACAAGAATCACGGTCAGTTTATACTAGATTGCCTCGAGTATGACCTGAAACGTCATCTTGCAGCCGTCCATAATGAAATCCTCCCAGAACAACTTGACCAGATAGCTAAGGCAGCTGCACCGTCCTTACAACTTTTTGCCCAAGCTTTAGACAAGGATGATACGGATCTAGATCTATGGAGTCGCACCTCGTCTGTAGCCCGTATGGTGGGCAGCGGTAGGATTGCAAGATTTTGTCTAGAAGCTGTGTTGGACGGTGATGAGGAGGGGCTCGATACGATCTTACACCTTCCAGGTCTCGAAGAAGCTGCAGCTGGGCAAAGATTAAGAGAAGCTGCTCAACAGTTTCAGGATGATCTATCCCTTCTCCAGGAACCTCTGTCTCACATGAAACGTAAGAACCTATCATCAGCTATAAAGAGATGTATGAATCCCTATCCAATGATTCCAACCCCTAGCAAGGATAGGGATTCCCAGATTCTTGGTCAAGAGCCAATCCGCATTCCCCTGTGCCCACCCAAACGGGATTGGTATAGTGTGGGTGAGGCGTTGTTGGGACATGTCTTGTACAATGAACAAGTTGGAGCAGTTGCGACTACAGCGGTACCAATGGACTTTGGCCCCGGTGCAGGAATCACCATCAAACTTCCGGAAATATCAGACATGGACCAGGAACAGTTGCTGCAAGCACATATTGCTGCAGAAACAGAACACGAAGCCTCAGAAACACCGAAAGAGACTGTTTTTCACATGACCCAAGATTCCACAACAGAAAATATAACGAATGTCGAGTTAGTAGGTGACGAAGACGTTAAAATGGATGACGCAAATTCTGAAGGGCTCTCGCAAGCCCCTGACACTGGCTCTAAAGATGACAACGAGGGAGCAAATACACTGCCTAGGAAACGTTCGACAGATTCTGCTGGACTTCCGGAGACCGCTGACGGTGGGCGCCTGAGGAGTAAACGCATTCGCGCTCGGGAATCCGTGGGGGATGGGTCAAATGCAGTGGATGCTGCTGCTGCTCTTCTAGCAAAGCAGATTGAAGAACGACTTCAGCCATTCGTTTACGCTGACGAATGTTTATTCGATACCATAGGTCCTCTCTTCGACAAGCTCGGCATAACGACATTCGGGTCAGCTCAATCCTTGAGAGATATTGTGAATAGATCGAGCACAGCCGAGTATCGTTCCAACGAAAACCCCATGGGTAGAGCAATGCGGGATCTCTATGCCATAATTCAAAAGGTGCCACCTCAGGCCGTGGGGATATTTCTTAACAATGAGATCATCGATCAACTAGGAGGATCCTCGCGTGAAGCAGGGTTGAATGCATTCCTTGGCCCAGCTAAATCGAATCTACCGCAGACCTGCGATAAACCTGTCCTGGTCGCTGGGGAAGCGTTACCTCAATTAGTTGAGTTTGTTAATTCTAATTGGCTGTCTATCAAAGAGGCTACCTTTTCCTGGGTTGAGAAGCTGCTTAGACAGGATTATAACAAACCGAACAAGAGGTCGTCACGATGGACGGAGTCCACCTATATAAGATGCCAATGGCCTGACGATCTTAAACGTGTACTCGTTCAGATCTGTGTACATATGGATGAATATATTTACGATTGTATGCTGCAAGAAGTAAACGATATCAATATCTCCCAGATCAATAATGCGGCAAATGGTCACCAGGAACAGCTCTCTGCGAAACAAAACTCTACCGTTGATATGGTCCAGTCACTATTTGAGATACATCTCGACGTGTATTCGCTTATCAAACACCCAGGAAGCGGAGTCGATGTTGCAACGCAAATTCTTCAGAAAGATCGTCTCGAACGGTGGTCTTCTCTCGCTCGTGATGCGGTCAATCTCCGCGTCGGCAATGAAGACGAACTACTATCGGACGACTTGGCCATTCGGCACATCTGGGCCACAGCATTTCACATTAGTGTGAGCGACGATGTTCCACAGGAACATATTCTCAAATGTATCGAAGAGGTTAGAGCGCTAGTTGCATTACGTGAAGAGCCACCTATCCAACTACAAAACAACGCCGTTATGCCGGAACTTTCGGTCATCGCTGCTGATCGTGAACTTACTAAAATCAGCATGAAGGACTTCTTTCTGCGCATCTTCGATCATGACGAGGAAGATCCAGTTGCGGTTATCGAAACTTTAGAACCAATCCTTGAACTATCGGATGTGCGGATCAGGCCATCAGGTTCTACTAATGTGGGTGGCATAACGGACGTTGACGTTGAAGGAGGTCCTGTGTTAAAACCGGAAGGAACTGAATCTACTGGGTTATTACCATACCGAGAGATGGCCAAGTTCTTGGAGAATGCCAGTGTTTCTTTGCGACTATCGCTATGGCGTCGGTTGAAAGAAGCTTATGAAGCGATTGAGTACCCACCCAAGGTTGTTTCCTGCTGTTTGCGCACTCTTGAGACACTCGTCAAGGAGTTTCAGAGCCCAGCATATTACGATTCGCCGAAGGAACAACGGGACTTCCTCCTCTTAAAGTGGATAAGACTAATTCAAGATAGTTTAATAAAAGTATGCGAACTGCTCAAACATGATAGGACCTCATTGGATTGTATCGACGAATCAAGACTCCAAACATCACTCACAGCTCTATTTCAGTTGCTACACTTGCTGTACGCGTCAAACTTCTATGAAGATGCGATACGAGCAGGATATCTTCCAACGGTAACGCTGAACAAAGCTGCTCTCTCAGTAGTTCTCAATAAACTGCATGACCTGCAAATCCGAGCATGGATTATTATATACCATCTTCTGAAAGAGGGCATGACGCAGGAACCACAAGCATTCGCCACACCCGCAGAGGATAGATATGAATTTCTTCGTCACGTTCACTATGCAGCTGGCACTAGAGGATTTTGTCAAGCCGCCAACAAAGTACTTCTCCGCCTAATTAAAGAGGAAATGCTTCAATTATCGAATGTGGACGGCTACGATCTCGAGCTCTCTCAAGTGCTCTATGATTTATACGGACTAAAATGCTTCACAAACCCTATGGACTACTTAGACCATGGTTGTCTTGCTGAGCAACTCGATAAACGAACGGCCATCCAGATCTTGAGTTTTCTCATGGTTCAGGCGAACAAGATTAATATTAAAGATCTACTCAAAGCGGATCTCAAGACATCAATTGACAAAGTCCATGGTGCTCTTGGTCGTGCGAAACCCAGCGAGGATGTCGCTATGAATAAACGCCTCTTTATGTCATTCATGAGATCGCCTATTAATCCCGTAGACCTTTTTAGGTCACTTCATGGAATTGGAAGCTTATCGACTAAGCCAATTCCGCCTAACAAAGCAGCGATAGGATCAAGAGGGTGGTACTTTCTCATGGGTTTCATCGCTTTAAATAAATTCAAATCGCAAAAGCGGGTGACTGCCGGCCCAACAGAAGATTTGAATATCGCCATTGCGTTCTTTGCACAGGACCTGGAGTATAACACGGAACGCTGGGAAACATGGTACCGCCTAGCTCAAGCTTACGACTTTCAACTTGAAGATGCAGTCTCTTGGTCATCAGAGAAACTTAATAATAATAGTCACGAGATAGTTCACTTTCAGAGGTCTGCTATCCACTGCTACACCATGGCGACGGCTTGTGCTGTGCGAGCCGCTGTTTTAGACTTCGAGACAGTGAGCAAAGTCTCCGATATGTATACCGATTTTGGGATGCGTGTCTACGCTTCATCTCGAGAGCCATTCTCCAGTCAAGCTTTCATGTTTAAAGAAGGGGAAGAGAGATACTACAGTGGAAACAGTATGTACATGGGGATTCCATTCAAAGATTTGAATAACTACAAGGCGTGGAAGCTCGCCAGTGGGTTATTCAAGAGAGCAATTACCGGGAAACCGGATCATTGGATGAACCACTACATGCTCAGCAAATGCCTTTGGAAAATGCGCCAGTGCGACGACGAGATTCAACGTTGGCCGGACAAAGCACAGCCCAGCACAGATGAAGTACTCAAACCTATTCTACGGGCTGTCGAGATACTCCCCGAGCGTCGCGATAGTCGCAAAGAGCCTACGCTGGAACCACACTATAAAATAGTATCTCTTGTTCATAAAATGGTACGACGTAAAGAACTTCAAGTGGATAAAGCAAGCGAAACACTTCAAGCGATCTCATATGCCAAGAGTATAGACCCGCCAGATGGATTAGAAAATTGGGATGATTACGTCCTGAAGATCCTCAAAGCCCTTCGCAACGCTGATAAGTCGGGTTGGCATCATCGTATGACCGTCCGTGCAGCCCAAGTTATCTATGATGGAGCGGCAGACGATATGCTTGGTGCTGCTGGGGCCAAATATGAACTTACACAACAGATTTTCACGAAGACCATGTCGATGCAGGTTTGGAAACCCGAACACGAGCGTCCTGGCCGACACTTTGTCTATACCACGCGGTACTTACGGTTTTTTCTTCAACTGCTCGTCCAAACCAACGATCGTCAAAACCTAGAATTACTGACAAAACGTGTACGTCGACGACCACACGAATATTTCGACCATACAAAATTATGGGCGGATCTTTGTGTTCCATATCTTCAGCTTCTGCGTCGCAGGGGACAGATTCCTATCTCTCACGAGGACACCGTTTTCAAATCTCTTAACCCCGAAGAATTTGAGAGCCGTAGCAAACGCCTCGAAGCATGGTGTCAAGATCCCGAGAGCCATAGTATTGTTCTCGATGTTCTTCGAGACGCGATGGAGCTCAAGAGGGTGAATAACAACCTTATGAAACCTACCTTAATGGACGATTTAATTATGGATGCATATGCTATGCTTTATTCAACCATTGGACCGACGTTGGATTCGCCCCCAACGGCAGTCAGTTCCGAACCCCCTAAAGGACAACAAGCCCCGGCAGGGCCACTACAAGGGTTGTTTGGCCCCCCTGGTGCCGGTATCATGTCGGTGGGTAATGTCATGAACTTCGACCGCACCATCGAGTCCTCTCAGAAACATACCTCTAAGGATTCTTCCGGAGTCCAAGTAACGCCGTTCACACTGGCTTCGGGTGCCGCCACGCTTGGCCAAATGCCAGGTTTGCTAACCGCAGATCCGAAACCTAGACTCAAGGCTATCGGACGCAGAGAACTGATGAGGAAGGCAGAGGGAGCTTGCATCAAGGCAGCCGCACCGACTATCCCCATTCGATCTGGTTCTTCTGCGCATCGCTCTGCAGGGGGTGAGGTTATGGTCGGTGTCGAGAGGAGTGCATCAATTCCACGAATGCGAACTCAATCTCTTGCCTCTCCCCGTACGCAGCAACCGCATGGTTCCAATGTTGATCTTATTGCTGCTACCAGTGCAGATACAGAAGATGATAACAGCAATACAGAGGGAGGGGTGCGGTTGGAAATTCCTAAGAAAGAGGATGAGGCAGCAGACACGAGCGCACCTGGAAGCGTCCATGATGATGCGGACGATGAGAGTGAACTTAGTGAACTAGACGAGGACAACATCATACTGGAAAGGCGGACCACTCAACCTAAAGTCATGTTTCCAGGCTTGCTTGCGAGGGTGGGTAACAGTACTGTCGCCAGTACTAGTGGAAAAGATGATGAAGGGGAAGAAGACGAAGGTGGTGAAGAGGAAGCTGGGGAAGATGATGAGGGCGTGGAAGAAGAGGGTGAGGAAGAAGAAGAGCTTGAGGATGGCGGGGACGAGGAAGAGCTCGAGGTAAACGGGGATGAGGACCATGGAGAAGGAGAAGCGGAAAACGAAGGCGATGATACTGGTGTTGATGTGGACAAGGAAGAATAATACTACTTCTATAGCCATGGATTGGAGCGATGAAGTATTGGTATGAGCCTCATTGATCTGATGAGGTACTACAGCATACATGGCGTCTCGGCTTGATGATCGGGGGATATACATTGGGTTGGTAGATACCCTATTTAGAGTGGGAGTTCTCTGTTAAAAAGTCCTTACTTGACGTCCTTCATTGATTTTTGAAGTTCTAGAGTCACTGCATGGAATAAAATATTTGAAGCTTGCAGCTCTGAAGATCGTGAGGACGGCAAATCCCCCACCTGGAGTAGATCCTTCGATGATTTACGCATGGTTTGAGATATCGTAAAGATCTGATAGAACAAGCAAGGAGAAGAGAGATGTCTGTAGAAACGTAATATTCTTTATTGTTATTCTTCCTACTATCTATTGTGAATCGAGGGTTGGCTTAGTTCAGCATAAGATATTAAAAGTTGTATTGTACTGTACAAGTCGGGTAAGTTGGGCTCCATACATGCAAAACCATGACTGAAGAAATAAAATGATTTCATACGGGATTTCAATACAGTTCTCTAGTACGGAGGGCTGTAGCATAGAAGGGTGAGAGGTTGTGTGGAGGTCGATGTAAAGTTGGCTTGTGGGATCAAGATCTTGGGGTTAGTGCCATGATCAGCAGCCACCATCGTCATGCAAACATCCAAGGATCTCTCACATGCGAGACACCTAACCACGCAAAATTCCTGTCTTCAATCCTATTCATGACCCTAACATACACTTCACGTCAAATTATGATATCCTTTTCTTCAGGCCGCACATAGTTTCAACACTTTTCCGTAAAATTATTCCACTCCCTCCAAAGATCGTATAAGAATAGGGAAGCAATATCCCGCCATCATGTCCGGGGGAGTTGCCTATAAGGACCTTCTTCCTCTCCCTGACGACACCCAAGCTGTCACAGATCCAGATAAGAAAGAGGTGCACCAATCTTTGACTGAGAAACCTACTGCTAGTCATGCTCTTGCTATGGAAGCTACAAAAGGAATTGAGGACGAGAATGGGAATATTCAAAAAGGAGCAGCTCAACAAGATCATCTTGAAGAAGTGGTTGATTTGGGATGGAACGAACCTGCGGACAAAATTGCTGCTCCCTTAGTTGCAAAGCTACCAAATGATGATCTTTGGGTATTGATTAGGCGGTTCAACAAGGTTGGTTCCTTGTTCTTGAAGACTTCTTCTTTCAAGGAGCTGTAACGTGATGGTAATAAACATGCGCAGCAAATGTACCATGTCAAGGCGCTAGAGAATCCCCCTCCTGGTAATCTAGATTTGAACATTGCCGATGAAGAGGAGTTCTCACCGGATAAGCTAAGAAGCAACGTTGAAAGACTTTATATGACGGTGGTATGTATCGTGTTCCGACCTCTATGTGTTCAATAGGAGTCTCACACCATCAGATTATTCATTTAATGGCCTTTGGCAAACAAATGGTCCGTCTTAGGTCATGGAGAGAAACAAGGAGGACTGCATGGTTTTGCACCGTATGATCGATCTCCCTTCCAAACATGTAACATATATACTAAAACCACATAGGCCTACTTTACAGCGTGGATGTTCGATTTTCTGATGCCGGTATTCTCACTATTCTTGATTGTGCTCATAGTCTATCCTCCTGCTCGAGAATTGTGCTTTCCTCCTGCACCGCTTGCTCTTGTGGACGGCAAGTCTGGTGGTGTTCAGAAACCCAAGGCTGGCGTTCTAGGAAGTACAGATAGCGCTACAGGTGCTCCTGAGAAGCACAAGGGTGAGGCAGTAGAACAAGAGGCCAGTAACTTTGTGAACAGTATTACCTCTGTTGCTCTTACCAGTGCTACTGGTAAACACCCCCAGGATGATAAAGAAGACCAAGATGGGACTGTTGCGGATGCCGTACCCGACCCCACATCCGTTGCTGTTGGCGCTGCGAATGCGAAAGACAGAGCTGGTGGTGCTAAACCGTCAAAAGAACACGACAAGACAAAGGTACCTATGGAGACAGCGATGTGGACAAAAATGAGGCCTATCATGCACGGACTTGCTGACTTCATTGATACTTGGGAGCGTTTCGCTAAGTGAGTGATTTTTGAAAGATTGTAGGGATCGAATAATGCTAATGGAGGATATAGCATGCTTTCCCCTACACCACCCTTCCCGCGCCATATATACCGCTTGAGGATTGCATCACTTGTTCTTCCACTACTTCTAATCTCACTGTTTGTGACTTCTTATATGTTTATGAAAGGAGTGACCTTTGGTGTTGGATTCGGGTTTTTTGGTGACCCTGTCATCCAACGAGGAATGGTCTATCTCAATACACACTATCCCAACTGGCAGAAGTTGCTCGAACTGAGAAAGTAAGTTCAATTATCCCGATACCATTCATTATTTAGCTGATTTGGCAAAGTACAATTCTAAAAGGTGTCCCCACGAATGCCCAACTCACTATTACACTTCTTCGTATCGGTGAAGCGAACAAGGCTCCCATTCCTCCACCGCCCAGTTCAGATCTTCCTCCACCTGATCAGCCCGCTGAAGTTACGGATGAGCACCTACGCGCGACTGGCGCTGATCCACCCCTGAACGCCACGAAAGAGGAGCTCGATGACGCCATGGCCCACGACCCCACTGTCCCATACGAAACAGGCGGCGCAGACATTGACGCTTCGAAAGAGAAACAGCACGGCAAGAAAGGGAACAGAATCCTCGGCTTTTTCAAGGGGAGTGCAAGAGCAACCGTAGAGGCCGCCATCGGTGCCGATAAACTCAAAGCGAAGACGGGTTCCGAGCACGCCAAACGGCGTCTCGGCGCCGTCACTCGCCCAGGCGACGACCTCACTTCCGGCCCGGTCGACTTCAAATGCCGTTTCCATGGCCGCAAGGGCCATGTTTACCTTATCACTAAATCTACCATCCCCGCCGTTGCGTTCAGCACTGACTCCACGATTGAAAAGATCGGTAGTAAGGATCGCGAGGATCTGCATCCGGCGTGGAGTATCCCTGTCGGGGACATTAAAGAGTTGAAGAAAGTGGGAGGTTATGGCTGGAAGACAAAGCTGTTAGTCGGCTGGGCGCTGGAAAGGGAGGTAGCGGATGGATTGGAAATTGTGGATAAGCTGGGTAATTCATGGGTTGTGACGGCAATGCCGTTAAGAGATGAATTGTTCAATCGACTAGTAGCCATGGGTGGGCAGAAGTGGGAGAGTTGGTAGGTTCCTTATTTTTCCAAATAAGGATTTCGATGATTGAATTAGGAGGTGAGAGCATTGTTTTGGGTATACCCTTTTTTCACTCCTTGTTGTCTTCTATATTTAAGGTGGCTGGTGCACATTATATCAAAGATCTCGCATTTGGTGGCTAATTGTTCTCTTCAGTCACTATTTGATTAATGAAATTGATGTAAATATGTACCGCCACACAGTAATGTCATTCTCATTCTTACCCTAAATGGTCCTAAGGAAGTAGATATGGCAATTTAGACCTCCTCTTTCTGCTCCCTTGCTTTAGTAAAGTAACATATCGACATAAAGAATGTGTAGAATTATGGAACAAGGCTAGTAAATAGTAGAGAAAGGAAAAATGAAAGGATACGCTTCGAGATGACACCGCACATCCTACCATTCAGTACTCCTAAAGTCATACCTCGACTCCGTTTCAATTCTTCCCTATCTTCGTACTAACCCACCCCTCCACAATCAACGCTGACAAGCCTACAAACGTCATCCCTCCCTCCAACAACCCCAAAAATGGTACATCAACACCGAATTCCCTCCATCCCCAACTCCTCAGCTCAGCCCCTATCATAGAGTCCAGCCCATACGACACTAGACTCTTCTCGGGATCAACTTTGTCCGCGGGCAGCAAAACGAGCTTCGAGAACCGGGCCAGGAGGAGCGTGAGAATAGCTTGATTGAGGGAAGCGGGGTCCGCATGATAGACATCCGTAAGGAGTTGTTGAGTCGATTGAGCAGAAGAAGATGTAGCAGCAGCGGCGGAGGGGTTAGTATTAGAGGCAATAGACGGGTTGAGGGATGAAGCGCTAGTGAGATCCATATGAAGGACCAAGTTCCGAAGTCGATTATCCCTCAACCACAGACTCTTTCCCCCGGCCCTACTGATCCTCGTCGCGTCCACCCCCGTCACCACATGACTCGCAGTCGCCTTGTCGTACGCCCATCTCGCATCCACGGCCCCCAGATTGCGTCGTCGACACGCGAGATCCATGTAGCGAAGGTACTCCGAGACTCCGATCCCGTACATCCCGTTCCGCAACAGCGCTTTCTCGACCTCCGGATGCTCTTCCACGTGACCGGCGCCGAGTATCATTCCGAGCGCGATGCTGGTCGCTTGTAGGCCGAGCGCGTGGCGGTGTCGCGCCATGTGGTCGAGGAAGGCGTTGGCAGCGCAGTAGTTTGCTTGAGTTGCGGTGCCGATTGCGCCGATGACCGAAGATGCCATGACGAAAAAGTCGAGGTCTTGGTCTTTGAGCTGCTCGTGCAGGTTCAGTGTTCCGAATAGCTTGGGCGAGATGACGGAGGTGTAGGCCTCATGTGACATGTGGGTGAAGATGCTGTCTTTGACGACCATGGAGGCTTGGATGACGCCTTTGATGGGTGTTGGGGCCGCAGCGATGGCGCAGGCGATGTCCTCGCACGAAGTTACGGAACCGCGGATTACGGTTATGTTGAGAGTGGGGTATTTGAGGGTGCGAAGCTCGTCGAGCTCGGAAATCAGTGCAGACGCGACGGGTTTGGAGGAGCCAGTGCGGGAGAGGTAGATGAGGTTGCGGGCGCCGTGGGAGACCATCCAGGCTGTTAGGCTGCGTCCCAGACCTCCGAGACAGCCTATTAGAAGATAGGAAGCTTCGGGGTTGAATTCGATCGGTGCTGGAGGTGTATAGATGGGAACCATTGTTGTGGGATTGCTTGATACTACCACACGGCCGTGGTAATCAGGGTTTTCGGCGACTATAATTGCATCTTTCAGTTCTGATAAGTCAAATGATTTTGATGGAATTGAAATAGTGTGCCGCCTTATCAAGCCAACTGCTTCCACTAGATATTCTTCCAGCCGTGAACTTTCAGCAGAGAGAACATCGAGGATATTTACACAATTTATGTTCACAGCTCTTGAGAAAAGCGAAGCGGGGAGAGAAGCGAACTCTGCTGGTAGCATTTCGGAGAGGATAATGACCTGGCCACCCCGACGAACCATGCTTGGTAAGTTTTGCTGGAGCACTGAAGACGGGTTCGTGATGATTATGTCGAAAGTCGATTTATCTAGGATCCCGGTTAATTGGATTTTCGAACGATCAATGACCTCGGCGGATTTGATTCCTATCAACGCTTTGTTTTCATCTTCCGATGCACATGTTACCAATACCTCTACACCTAGGTTCACCGCTACTTGAGCTAATGCAATATTCAAGACGTCCCCTGAACAATCTATCATGACCTTGTCCCCAGAATGGACCCCCAGGAACTTGCGAAGAATGTACACAGCAGCAACAGTAGGATATATCTTATCGACCATCCCTCTTGGATCCTCTGAGTATCTTAAAGGTACACAAAGATCTTCGTGTATTGTGAACGATGTGTCGAGCTTGTTTGGACGGAGACAGACGATATAATCGTTGATTCCTAATTTGGTGACGCTCGGACTGATACTCTTAACAACGCCGGCGGCTTCTAAACTAAAGAAGGGGTGACTCTTTTGGCCTTTCATTGTACCAGATAGCTAGAGGGAGACCATTAGATGTAGAGAGATACACAAGAAATTGATAGGGCTTACCGATTTATCAAATGCGAAGGCTGTGGATTCAACAAGCACTTCATTCGCGCCGAGGGGACTCTTTTCGGATTCCTTGAAGTAAAAACTGTCAATCTGACCTACTTTTTTGAAATCCAGATGGAGACTGGGTTGTAGTGGTAGGATCTCTGGATTTATATAAGATGAACGCTCAAATTGGAGATTTTCTAGATCATCAGTGTGGTAGCGGCTGATATATACGATACCGTCTTTTTCGACCAGTTCAGTATCCAAATCAGAGTCCGGGTTCTCAAAAAACCTGATTTCATGTTCGATGATCAGCTTTGCCGAACGTTCAAGGTCCGGAATAGCGTGCTCAAGATCGAAACTAGAGACATGGAAGCTGGGCTGCTCAACCATTACTGATTTAGCAATCCCAAATATCAGTGCCTTCTCAGGATCTTCTCCTTGTAGGACACCGCCATTCGTTACCCAGACTGAGGTTGATGCAAGTTCCATGTATTCCTGGGTCGCTTTCATCTCATATTCATTCATCCGAGCTAGAAGAGCGGTTTCAAGTTCGACAAGCATAATAGTTCGTGCTCCTTTCGACGATAGTTTTGAGAACTCCAGCAAGGCCACTCTTTGGGTCTGAATGCTTCTTTCCTCGTAGAGTGTTTCTAGAATTGTGAGTAAACGGTGTGGGCTCTCTTTGTAGACCTATAATACACATCAGCATATCAAAATGAAGGCTGAAGGATTCAAGGCCTTACCAGCCAGACTACAGGTTGTTTGTATTTATTTCGTTCCTCTTTAGATTCCACTAATTCAATGGCGCTAGTTGCTGCCCCTGATTCAGCACGTCTTCGAGAGATCATCAATGTTGTGCAATCGTTTGGCTCCGGATAATCGTTCAAGACAATATCAGTACCCGTAAATCCAGCTTCAATCAATCGAGCATCCCAAGCAGCCTTTGAGATGAACGGGCTTTCTGGTCTTCCGTCATCAGCTCCAAGCCAGTATCCGGGTAATGTTCCAAGCAAGTAACCCGTTACCAGTCTATTTTTAGTTGTCTCGATTATCAGGAGTCGACCACCGGGTTTGAGAAGCTTGTTACAGTTCTCTAGGGTTTTGGTTATGTTTCGAGTTGCGTGGATTACGTTAGATGCAAAGACAATATCAAATGACTCTAGCTCAAAACCTTGATCCACTGGATCTTTTTCAATATCCAACAAACGAAAATCAAATCTAGGGCGATCTTTGAATGCTTCCGCAGCACCGGAGAGGAAAGCGGTCGAAACATCTGTAAACACATACTTCTCATACTTCGCCAGAACATCGTGAGCACCGAGACCTTTAAGCATAGGCCTTGTCGCGCCTCCAGTGCCTGCACCTAGCTCAAGAATGTTCAGACGAGGCTCTTTGTGAGAGATAAGTTCCATCGTTTTTTGAAGTTTCGCATAGGCGCCAACCTGGCCGAATCCTTCGCCATAGATACGTGTGATTAGGTCTTCCTCGACCATCACATCTAGAGCCCCTGTCTCGCCAGTAACAATCTCTTTCATTCTAGAGTTGAGTTTCGCGACCATAGCAGCTTCGGGAACCTGTGACCCGATCTCCTGAACAATCCTGGATATACGATGGTCTCTTTCATGCGTAGAAAGGAATCCAGTACCACTGGTAGAGAGATCCTTCGCTTTGTCCTTGAGCCACGCTACGAAGTTTTGCATATAGCCAGGGAGATTTTCCACGTGAAGATCATCCGGGAGGATTTGAGAACTGTTCAGAATGGCTAAAGCAGCTACTTCCTCGAGCTTAGAGAAGTAATAGCGCGATTCATCAGCACCTTCAGAGCGAAATAAGGAGATTGCATTACTGTTACTCAAATGGTCGAAATCCGGTTTCCAAACTAACCTCGAGTAGGGCTGTGGAGTTGTGTCGCTCATCGCGGTGCCAAGGTTCGTCTCGAGCGAAAAGAAATTTATAGCAGCTTCTAAAAATACGTCTCCATTGTTGTTGATCATCCGTGTGGACGTATGTATGCTTCTGAGGCCTCGGCGTTCTCCATGGCCAATGGCCGTGACGTTCTCGCAGTCTAGTGTAGTAACTGAAGGCGAAATTAAGAACTTCTCGATGTGAACAGGAAGATAAGGTTTCTTAATGGTATCCGGGTTGCCTTGATGAGCAGCGACGACGGCAAGTTGAAGACATCCATCGATTGCAGTTGGATGTATCACATAATTTGACTCTTGCATCATCAGACCCTGCGTAGCGCGAAATGAAATCCTAGCTGATGCATCGAGAGTTTCTGGATTGGACCGTACGTCTTGGAGTGTTGTAAATGCTGGACCATAAGAAAGGCCCACACGAGACATTGCTTCATACCACAGACGATCATTTGCATCCTGATTAATGCCCGACCGAGTACCTTTGTAGGCGGACATATCGGATGGTGGTCCTCGTGATGCTACGTGGCTCACTGAGATGTGCCCAGTGGCGTGCTCGGTCCATTTTCCTGATGTCACAGAGCTTACATTGAACGTAAAATTGAAATCCGAGCCAGAAAAAGATTTTAGATCAAAGAGTATTTCGGTCTGTGAGTCGTCGTGAAGGATTATGGCTGAACTGATTTTCATGGTTTCGATTCTGTAAGTAACAGGTTGTGGATGCACCGTCTGTCTGGCTGCCTCTACAGCCATTGCGATATAACCTGCAGCTGGAAAAACAATGTCATCACCGACCTATCATATCATTAGTGGAATATGAATGCATTCTTGAAATTTAGACTAACCTTATGATCGCGGAGCCATGGGACATCATCAAGATGTAATATGTTCCTCCAGGTAGGTGAGTTTCTAGATGTCCCTAGAATCCTACTTCCAAGTAAATCATGCCTTGGACACTGACGAAACCGAAGTTCGGTACTGAGACGGCTTTCATGCCATAGTATGTCTTCGTATACCCACTGGTAGCTAGGGAGATCGACAACTACTCTACTGTTGCAAATCCCTGGAGCGATACTGTTGTCCTCCACTTCTCCTGAAGTGATACTAGCGATATTGAGATCGTATCCAGAAACGAAAAGAGACCCGACGAGGTTAAGCATATTCTCCGCGCCATCTCCATCACGCTTTAAGGTCGAATGATAGACCAATCGCTCCGTAGCAAAGCCCAGTGATTCCTTGATGTCTTTCATAGAACTACTGAGTGCCGGGTGTGGTCCGATCTCTATTATGTGGTTGATATCTGGATGTGATTTGAGGAGTTCCTGTGCAGCTTGATCGAATAGAACCGGAGATTCGAGGTTTTGACGCCAATAACTATGTTCAATTCTCGATACCGTGATAAGGCTACCAGTCACAGAAGAATACATTCTGACTTCACTGTTCTCGAGGGGGATAGTGTACTCCTCTAACGAAAGTGATTGCTGTAACAACTTGTCATAGTCCTCGCCGGCATCTTTCATCAATGGAGAGTGATAGGCGTTACCTGACGTTGCCAACTTTCTGTTGAAGACGCCAGCTCTTGACAGCATACCGCGAGCTTTGTCGATAGCCTCGTCTGTCCCACTGAGAGTTACACTTTGAGGGGAATTATGACATGCGATTGCAATGTCATCGATGTTCTCAATAAATGGATTGACGTGATCAGCACCGAGACCAACTGCAAGCATCGCACCTGGGACGTTTCGTCTGGAAGCTGATATACCCCTCTGGTACGCAATTATAATTGCAGTACTAGCGGAAAGATAACCAGTAGTATAGGCTGCAGCAATTTCACCTAAACTCTGTAATTAATATGTCTCCTTTTCGCTCAAAAAGGCATCTTCACGTACCGGAGGAATGACCCACTACCGCTTTCGGCATTATTCCCCATACTCGAAGGAGGTCTACTATCGCTATCTGGACTGCCGTACACAAAGGTTGCGACAGTTCACTATTATTTATTCTACTAATAGATTTAGGGGCCTGTAATACTTCCATAATTGTCCATGAAGGAGGGTGTGGGGTAGAAGCAAGTATTCCGTCTAAATACTGAAAAGTTTCTAGTACAGAAGGATATTGCTTCGCGAGCGAAAGTCCCATCTGCGGCCAATGTGCGCCTTGTCCCGTGAAAATGAACGCCAGAATCGGGTCGGTACCTTTGATAGAACCGGCCTTGAAACGACTTTGAAAATGCTGGGAAGAATTCGCAGATACCTCCTCCTCGGATATTACTGCAAATGCTCTATTTGAAAATCTACCTCGGCGAGAGCTCAAGGTATAAGCTAGATTAGACAAGGAATATTCATACAGAACTTCGGAAACAGCTTCTATATTCTTGCGTAATGTAGCTTCATTGTGAGATGAGAAAAGTAGTAAATGTTTTCGCTTCTGAGGATCCAAAGTAGAAGGACTAAGACGTTTTTCTGAATTTCCGCTTTCGTAATCACTTTTGTAGATAATGCCATCCAGGATGCCGTCCGTAGAACCATCCTTCAATTCATCTTCTTGTTTGACTTGATCTACAAGATTCTCTTCTTTGAGATTGGTATTGGAAGACCTATTGCTAATGACTTTATTTATAACATGAAAATTTTGACTGCTTTCATTTGAAAGTTCACTAAGATTTTTATAGCCGTTGAGGGAACCATTGCAATCCGTATTTTCAAAAGTAGCAGAATCATATATAGATAACGAAAGCCCAGTGACGAGGGGTTGAATACGGAGCGAAGAGTGGCTAGCGAAGTAAGACTCTACAGCGTCGAGGACAGCATGGGCATTAGCTCCTCCATATCCAAAGGAGTTAATACTTGCTCGTCGATAGGTTGCCCATTCCGGCCAAGGGGAGAGCGCTTGGACGACTTTAAGACTGCCGTTGCAAAGGTTGAGAGCCGGATTGAGCTTCTTTATACCAATAGTTGCGGGTATTAACCCTTTTTCCAGGCAAAGGACTGTCTTTATGATAGCAGGGATAGCACTAGCTGCTTCTCCGTGTCCTAAATTGGTTTTTACAGAGCCAAGTAGGAGCGGTTCCTGAGCAGTTCTCTCTTTTGAAAATACACGGCCAATTGCCTCCACTTCGAGAGGATCACCAACTGGAGTTCCCGTTCCATGACATTCAAAATAGGCTGTCCGCTCGATAGATAAGTTAGCATTAGCATACGCTTGACGAATACAGCTCTCCTGGTCATCTTTGCTAGGATGGCTTATGCCCAGACTCCGACCGTTTCTGCTCTCCTAGTAAGTAACTAACAGTTGAATCATTGCGAACGCACTTACGCATTTATCGCAGTTCCCCGAATTACCGCTCGGATAGGGTCGTTATTTGCTATTGCTGCTGATAAACGCTTGATGTAAAGAGCCCCAACCGCCTCACCGCGGGCATAACTATCAGGCGGAAAGAGTTTAGTGTAAATTCATTGGCCAAGCTTCAAGCCCCTTTTCCAGATCCGAGACTCACCCGTCTGCTGACTCATCGAATGTATGGCAAATGCTTGTCGGTGACAGCACTCCTAACCGTACACTTCCAATTTGCTGTTCCACACCGAATATGAGATTTGTGCCTCCGACTATGGCTGCTTCACAGTCTCCCGCTTGCAAGCTCTTGCAAGCGAGATGGAGAGCGTACATTGTACTCGAACAAGCGGTATCGATGGTGAAACTAGCCGGAACATGTCAATCTTTCGGAACTACTGTCTTCTGTTGTTCTTGCGTGGAAGCCGACGATGTCATATAATAGGAGTCTTAACTCACCTAGGACCTTTCAGATTGAAGACATAGGAAATGCGGTTACTCAATATGGTTATCCCTCCACCCTAGATCAGCACAGTTAGCTAATATTTTACACTATCAATCAATTAAAGGCTCCCACTGTCATATGATAGGCTGCTCCGTATTCAACATCTCTAGCTTGCATCTGACCAATGTCCCAGGTAAAGTTACCTATATAGCACGCTGTATTCGATCCGGATAAATCCTCAGGTCTCGCGCCAGCGGATTCGAAACTTTCGTAGACCGTTTCTAACAGCTTTCGCTGTTGTGGATCCATGCTGGTTGCCTCCAATGGACTTATTCCAAAAAATGAGGGATCAAACCCTCGATATGAATCATCATCGCCGAGGAAGTATCCTCCATGAGTATGAATGCTACCCGGTCGATGGGAATCTGGATGGTACCAGGAGCTGACATTAAACCTATTCTTAGGGACATCAGATTGAGAAGACTTCTCATTCTCAAGGAGAGTCCAAAGTTTTGAGGGTGATGAAGCATCCCCGGGAAGCCGACATCCTGCTATCATTAGTCTACACTTGAACGATTAGGCAAACTTTCTCACCCATGCCCACAATAACTATGGGGTCGTTATCCTCCATTGCAGAACCAGTCACCATACTGAAGCGAAGGAGGCAGAAGACTTTACGAAAATCCACCGGTTGTCTGGATTAACATGTGTTACCCCGGCGGTGGCTACCTTTGTACCTAATGCTACACAAACGACGAATAATTACGTCGGCTGGAAGACAATCTGAATGGCTGTCAGTTCCGCAGGATCGTGCGAGCAGCGTCGCTTTAATTATGCCTCCATAGGAACTATCCAGATACTCCTAGTCGGTGATCACTCTCGGTCCAATTCTCGGAAATTTGTCTTTTCATTTGATACCTATTATCTGGATCCGCAAGTTTTTAATACCCATCATCAAATTGACTTAAAAACTCAACATTTATCCCAGTTCTACTGTTCAGAGCCCAGTCTTGCATCCAATCTTATGTTGAATGTCAAGTACCGAATAGTGACGCCCGTACAGACTACTCAATAGTACGTACGAAGTCCAGACCGTGTTTCGCTCCGTAGATTCTTCGTTAGAGGCAACTACTTGAGCAACAAGATCTAGACCGGATCTTGTATGACATGCTTCGTCAACGGGGGCCTTAATATGCTTTAAAATTTCAAAAGCTTGACGTCCCCTACACTACCCTTGCACGAGATCCAGGGTTTGTCAAGTCACTCTGGTTCTACCATAAAAAAGTTGAGGCAGTTGGAGTCGATCGATCAGATACTCCCCCACGTATCCTCCGCTCTCTCATTCGTCGCTTATAAGGCAGTTATAGATGTTATTGACGCCACTGGAACTCGTTTTGGGTGCTGCACAAGGTCCGTGCGCTTAGGATCTCCCCACAACAAACAATCCAAAACATTTATTTAAGGATTGACACCTTCTCAAGAAGCTCACCTGAGCATACCACAGATACACTAACCATAACCTATCTCTTTTTATCATAGATTCAGTTATGAGCTTCCTTCCAGACCCTCTCCGCATGTTGGTCAAGAGCCCGTTCTTATTCGACTTCACATCCGATGGACCACTCCCTTTTGCTTTGCGTCAGAAGTTCTTCTGGGGCTGTGTCGAGCTCCCCGGTGAACACTTACTGAAGTCAAAACAGGTATTAATGACTGGAGCAACATCTGGGGTCGGACTTGAGGCTTCAAGACAGTTACTCAAGCTTGGCACCAGATTGATAATGGGCATCAGAAACATTAAGAAGGCAGAGAAACTGAAGAAGGATTTGGAGGCTGAGATTACAGGCAGTTCCATCCAGATACTCCCGGTTGACATGGCCTCTTTTCAATCTATTGATCACTTCATTTCGATCTTGAAAGAAGGAGACATACAGATTGATATTGCCATTCTTAACGCTGGGTTCTTCTCGAGGGGGAACAGCCCAACTTCAGATGGATATGACCCACTTTTTCAGGTTGTCCAGCCCACATTTAACCCTGACGGGAATACTGATTCTACAAGGTCAACTTTCTAAGTACCGCATATTTTTCTATGCTACTGATGCCTATTTTGCGACGGCCATCCGCTGTTAGCCGTGTGGTGTTTATCTCCTCTGAAGGCCACGCTTGGGCAGATACGTCGTCTACCGAAACCCTTTCATTCGAAGAATTCAAAGGGGTCAGGTCTGAAGATGAGGAAAATAACTATTGTTTATCCAAGCTCTTCATTGCGCTTTTCGCCCAGCGATTAGCAGAGTATACGAATCCGGATGAACTTGTCGTTGTGACCACAACTCCAGGTTTCTGTGCATCCAGCTTCTTTCCTGACTCCATGGGTTTACTTACCCGGATCATCAAGGTGATCTCTGCTCGCTCTGTGGAGCGCGGAGGTCGTCTCCACGTTCAAGCTGCTATTACAGACGCCTCGATAGCACATGGAGCATATTTCAGGGATGGAACCCCATCAAGGTTGGTTACAAAGCATGCGGTGTATCCGTCTCGCTCTGATTACCGTGGTAGCTTATCTAGATTCGCCGAAAGTAAAGAGGGCAAGGCCTTGTCGAAGCACTTATGGCAAGAGGTGCAGAACTTCGCAAAGAGTCGAGGCAAGACATTCAACTCATAATCTGCATTTGGAAAGGATTATTGTGCTCTAGCTCACACAATGCGCTGTCATCTCTCACGAGGGCACTATGTATGCCCAAGGGAATAATATGGTCCAGAGCAAGACCCGCACCGATCATCGAACGGCATGCTTTTATAACTATGTCATACATGAGACCGGAATCTCTCTTCCTGAAACTCCCACTTCCTATAGCAGCGAATCCTTTTGAAGCCCTATCATCCTGACACTTTTCCGTTTTGCCACGATAAGAATAACGCTATCACATATTGTCCTTTCTCTTGACGACTTCGTCTTCAATGTATCACACCATCTCATATATAACAACACGGCAATTTTGTACATGGATCCTCAGCGCAATATCAGTTTATAAAGCTCATAGGGTCACACGGAGAGCTCACTATCCTGTAGTTCCGGGGGCCTAGACCCCAAGTGCGATGACGCATGTAACACAAGATAATCTAACAAGGTCCGGGATGGCTGCATATCGGGTTACCGGCTTGCTTACATACCCGATTAACTCGGGAAGAACCTTAAGGTGCCACACCTTATTCTTATTTGCACGAGCCTCGTGTGCGGGTTGACACGCATCGGAGGTGTAGGTTCGGTAAGATTAGATCTACGCATCAAAACCATCCTAACTTTGTTGTTTATGCGATACGTCCTCAGTCCTCTAATTCCTATCCCTCATATCGTCGACTGTCCGGCCAGAATAGCTGTAGAGCAAGAAATGTACGACCTTATAATCATCGGCGCAGGTATCTCCTCTCCGCATTACCCTCTCCAATAACCCCTCCTTCACTTCCCCGCTCAACACCCCTCAATTTACTCTGAGCGCCAATTTTTCAAGTATTACTCTCCAAATACAAACATGGCCCTCGAAGCTCTCCTCACATGTAACGAGTCCAACAATCATGTTTCTTTTCATGATCATTACTCCCCTCTAACGTCTTGGTGACAAGCGTCTGTGAAATGTTACGTCCCAGATACCACCCTTAAAGTATACCTGCTCCAAAATATTCATTCAATTGTTACTCCCCCGGAAGGATTAAAATTCACATGTGTCACTAGCCTAAAAACATTATGCTCCAGAATTATCACTTTTGAGAAGTGTTACTCTCTTACGAACACAATTTCCGCAAAACACTACATTCTTAAACATGATTTTCTCAAATGCCCCCCACTCCCGAGCCTTTCTCTTCTACTCAGAACCCAAAAACCCTTAATACGCAACTCCTTCTCCCTTCCCTCCACTAACTCTCGACAGGGCCCGCCGGTCTAATAACCGCAAAAACATATCTCCAGGCCTCTCCCACCGCCAGAGTCCTCCTTCTTGATTCTTCCAACACCCTCGGTGGTACGTGGTCACAAGACCGCCTGTATCCACATCTCCTCGCAGAGACCCGACATGGGCATTTCGAGTTCTCCGATCTCCGCATGGGGACCGAGGGTGTCAATTCCGACGGAACCGTGAGCGGGGATGCTATACATGCGTACCTGGTGCGCTATGCGGAGAAGTTCAATCTTTTGAAAATTTTGAGAAACCAAACGAAGGTCATTCGGGTACAGAGGAAAGAAGGAGGAATGGGATGGTATGTCGGGATCGTTCCAGTTAATGAGCAAGGGAAGGAATTAGGCGACGGCGAAGAAGTTCTCCGGGCGGAAAAACTCGTCGTCGCGACGGGAATGACGTCGCACCCTTTTATCCCCTCAATCCCAGACTATGGGTTCCGGGGTCAGATAATCCATTCGAAAGAGATGGGCACAGAAACGACGAGGGAGCTACTGCGCAATGAGAAAATAAAAGCGGTAGTTGTGTACGGCGGCTCTAAATCTGCTTTCGACGCCGTGTACATGCTACTCAAAGCCGGCAAAGGAGTCGAGTGGGTTATAAGACACGGAAACGGGACTGCGAATATGACACCCCTCACAATATGGGGGATGCCGACATCTCGTGCCTCTGCCACGCGCATCTGGGGTCTATTCTCCCCCTCTATCTTCGCAGAGGATAGTTGGTGGAAGCGATGGCTACAATCCAACCTCGTCATAAAGGGATACTGGAGATTCATGACTTACATGGTACAAAGGCCTGCACAGTACTGGAAAACGGAGAATGGTAGACGGCTAAGACCTGATATGGGATACGACAATTTGTTTTATAGTCCTGCGACCCAGGGGGTCTCAAATCATCCCGAGTTCTGGGATATGGTACACAATGAAGAGAATGTCAAAGTGTGGAGAAATAGCATCCTTTCCTACGAAGAAAACAGTGTCATACTAGACAATGGCACACAGCTCCCAGCGGAGCTAGTTGTCCTAGCAACCGGCTGGAAAGTCAAACAGAATTTATTCTCCGATCAAGATGCTCAGGCTTTAGGGTTACCTTCAGAAGCTCGGTTCGACGCGGAGACACGATCCAAATGGAGCAAGCTGAACGGAGACGCAGAAAAAGAGATTCTGCTTGAATATCCATCTCTGAGAGACTCACCAACTGGAACCCTAAGTAGAGAAGAGAATGATTATTGTTTATATAGGTATCTCATCCCCTCTTCCTATCTAAACGACGATAGATCGATCGGCTTCATCGGATTCTTACGTACAGCATCAAATCCAATGGTGTATGAAGCGCAAGCGTTATGGCTTACGGCGTACCTACTAGGGGTGCTAAATGTACCTTCTCAAGAAAAGAGAGAACGTGAAGTCGCCCGCTCAAACGCTTGGATGTGGCGACGTTACATGTCGGGCCGAAGAATGCCTTTTGCATTCTTCGATTTTATATCCGTAAGTCGGTCTTCCGAACCGTTGTCAATGCCAACGTTCCTGACTGGTGAATTTTAGTACGTAGATCTACTCTACAGAGACTTAGGCATCAATACCCGGAGAAAGAGTAATATTTTAGCAGAATTATTCGGCCAGTACCAGCCGAGGGACTATCAAGGTGTAGTCGATGAGTGGTTACAGAAAACTCGGAAGGTGGAAAGAGTTCAAATGCACAGCAACAAAGCGGGCAATGATCCCATAACCACATTAACAAGATGTACATAGGTCCTTCAAGGGTGGAGTGAGGTGTGGTGCGTATAACAATATAGTCCCAGACATATGGTGTCGTTCAAAGCTAGGTTGTTCGCGAATAGGAGTGAGAGTAAAGCGGAGCTAACCGAATGTGGAAGTAAATGCAGAAGCGCTCTATATGCGCTGTGTAACTTCAACAATATTGTAAAAAGATGCGTCTGGACTGAACTTTTGGAATTTGCCAGAGTGGCAGTGTGACCATCGTACGTCGTGGTCATCAGGATCATGCACATAGATTGGGGGACCTTGGAGAGTCGGGTAGCATTCACGAGGGGAGAATTTCTCCTACGGGACAGAATGTTGCGTCATAAGGGAATCAGTTCATACTACTACGATAGAAAAATGTCGTCGCTGTTGAAACTGAGGCTCATGGAGAAGTTGCTGGTAGTCAACAGCTTAATCTCAAGAAGCGTTTACTCTAGATAGTTGACGAACTGATAAACACTTTTTGCTTACTGTACTCTCGTGACACAGATTGAAGTTTACCATCAGTTTGAAGCACCGATTGTCTTTCCACTTTCTGTTCTGTTCAGTTTGCTGTTCAGTTCAGCTGTGCTTCCATCTATCCGCTTCCTCGACCACTCCGCCCTCAAATTGCCCTACTGTTACCCCATAGACCTCTTAATTGAATCGTGCAAAGGTGCTGCGTGATATCACAGTCCGAACTATCTCAGGTCATACCAGTCTATATTCAGTAATACAATATCAATTCAACATTGTGCATCTCCAATGAAGGCCATTGTATCAACCGAGCCAAACACCGCCTCCCTCATCAACAACCGTCCACTCCCTCGCCTCAGAGACGACTACATCCTCGTGAAAGTCAAAGCCGTCGCGCTAAACCCTACAGACTGGAAACACATCGATCTAACCACAACATCAGGAATCCTCTACGGCTGCGACTACGCCGGCGTGGTAGAAGATATCGGAACAGGAATGACAAAGGACTTCCGCAAAGGCGACCGAGTATTCGGCTTCGTGCACGGCGGAAACAGCGCCGAGCCAGAAGATGGCGCCTTTGCGGAATACATCGTGGCGAAAGGAGATCTGCAGATGCGTATTCCAGACGGCATGAGTTTCGAAGAAGCGGCGGCATTTAGAGTCAGAGTCACGAGTGTAAGCCAGGGATTATATCAAACGTTGGGGTTACCTCTCCCGGATGATGGAAGGAGGACTACGGAGTCAGAGATACCGATTCTGGTTTATGGGGGGTCCACCGCTTCGGGGATTCTAGGGATCCAGTTCGCACGATTATCTGGATATGCACCGATTGTCACTTGTTCTCCGCATAATTTCGAGTTGGTTAAAGAGTATGGCGCTGTGGCAACCTTTGACTATGGAGACGATGACGCCGCTGAAGAAATACGGGAGTATACTAATGGGAAACTAAAGCTTATTTGGGATACCGTCTCTATATCTTGGAGCGCTGAGTTTTGCGCCAGTGTTATGTCCCCGGAAGGGGGGAAGTACGCCTCTCTCTTGCCCATGCGAATAAGCGCGGAGAATGTGGAGAGTACAACGACGATGGCGTATACAGTATTTGGCGAGGACTGGAAGATGGGTTCGATGTTCTTCCCAGCGAAGAAGGAGAATTTCGAGTTTGGGAAAACGTGGTTTGCTTTGGTAGAGGATTTGATTAGCAAAGGAAGGATCGGACCGCATCGAATTGGCGTAGGGGAAAAAGGACTGGAGGGGGTGTTAGATGGGCTGCAACTGCTTAGAGATTCGAAGGTCAGCGGAAAGAAATTGGTTTATAGGATTGAGGACACTCCGTAATTGAAGGTATTGACATTGATTGATTCCAGTTAGCCAAAGTCTAATCTACAAATGCAATGTATCTATCATTGGTGGGTCTAATGTAGGTACTCAATCATTACCATCATGACCATATTTGCAACAAGTGTAGTCATTGTCCCCATAACCGAGCTGGTCATCGTGATCTAAAATGACGCCTCAATTGTTTCCGAGATACCGTCTGGATCAACCTCGTGGGGACCCTTGCAATGTGGGAGGTGTCGTGCGCCGTTCCGGAAACAGCCTAGACACAGGTTCGGAACTCATTCATATGCTGTATGCCAAAGGAGACTGAATTCCTTCTCCAGGTCGATAGCACAGACTGAGCACGTCCAAGTAAAGTGCGGAGGAGCTACGATTCGCCTATACTTCTCAGATGGCAAATCAGCCTTCGGCGCGTCCATAACGTATGTTGCGCAATCAGCCCAGTGAACCTGTATCGGCCATAGCTCCTTCTCTTCTAGGGCATTGATGATCTTAGCTAGAGTTGGATCAACGAGGCTGTTCGTGATCGTAGTTATGTCGTCCGTGAGCGTAGTTACGCTTTCCGGGACCGTAGCTATGCCGGACCGCTGTAACCGCAAGTGTCGCTCCAAATCACAGAGGATCTCAGCGAGCCGCTTTCCTTGGTGTATGTAAAACCAATCCTTCTGTTGAAAAAGTTCTGTAAGCTGGGAGCAGTCAGCACTTTCATCTAGCAGTAGAGCGACAATACAATGGATACCCTAAGAGACGACGTCAAGGATCCCCTCCCTTCCCTTCTTAAGCTCATCTATAAAGAAATGAGTACCAATTTCTCAAGTACTAGATTGGGAGAATATAATCTCACCGAGTAGGGTTTGAGGGAGTCGATCGACGAGTCGATTGACGAGATGACCGAGCGGTTGATCGGTGAGGGTATCAGGTGTCCTTTTATCAACCTTCTTAAAAACATATGGATAACGAAACATTGTTGTAATTGCCACTTTCTCGAAGATTTCAGTATCGCCCACGAGAAAAAATATTGCTAGGGTAGTTCTATCTTTATTCCCTGGAGATTCGATGAATCATTTGAGCCAAGTCGTGAAAAGAAAAAAAAGTGGCTTCAAAACAACAATATTTATCGCATATAAGAGCTAGCTTAACTAAGTCCGATCGTTTAACATCGCCTATTGCCGGGAGACGATGGTTTTGGTGATATAACGCCCGGCATAACATATCCATTGCACCAGGGTTATCCTCTAGTAGAGGAATGTAATTAAAGCGCAACGACCTACGGTAGCAACAGTCAGGCAAAGAAGTGAATTGTACTGTTCGAATGGTACATACTTTCCAGATTGCGTACGCTGGTCCCAGCGCTCGGATAGAAATTTCTTGAACACGGGTGATCCTAAGCACAGCACCGAGGAGGCCTGGAGATGAACTTGGAGATTCTTCCCGAGCTGAAGGATAGTATCACCTTCTGGATCGATGATTTCCAATTTAACGGTCGCATCATCAGATGTATCGAAGTTAGACGTATCGGAACCAAACAAAAGGTCCTCACTCGGGTCCGGTTCCGTGATATCGTCCATCTTCTAATATACTGACAGTATCTCAATGAAGAGAAATGCGTCAGCGACGAGAGAAAGTTACAATGAGTTGAGTGTACCATGCAAGAAGATAGAAGTTGTGTAGCGAGGTGTAAAGAAGTAGTGGGCAGAAGATATGTTTGCGAAGATATCTGCGATGCGGAAAGAAAGATGTGGCGAAAACTGCGTTTGCGCAGTTGGTTGTGAAAGTTGTAGGCAGAATAAGCCCCTAAGATCGAAATCATAACAGATCGAAGAGTAGACATCAAACCTTCACATACACATTATTTCTTCAGCCATTTACATTTGCAATTCCATATACTGGGGAGCCCATTCACTTAAAACAGCCTACTTTTGACAAGAACAAGAAATGTCAAATCGGAAATAGTAGATCTAGCCTCAACTTAGAGACATCGACGGACGTAAGTGAGCAGCAATGGGCCTAGGACTCTCTTAGGACTGACTTTGCATCTATAAAAACTGATGCAAGATCTACTAACAGTTGACACGAACCATATGGAATAGGGAAGAGAATTGACTTTTCATAAGGCCTTAGGTTTGGAAGGCTTGCTATACTTTGTCGCACCCGCGGCCGCAAGCAGTGGAACAAGTACTCTCTCGACACCAATTTCGCTCTTATAGCAACCATTGCAAGACTTTAACGGCTTTACAAGATTCATTCGGAAGGTAGAAGGGTAACCCATAACCAAGCTCGAGAACATTTTACTCTTTACCGTATTCCATCGGACCCGCCATCCCGACCGAGCAGCAAGGGCCCGAAGGCTTTCTTCATGGGAACTGACTCAATGACATCTCAGGCACGAATCTGTTGAAAGTTTGCATGAATGGGAGGAAATAGAGAAGGGTATTATCATGATATAGGACCCTTCAAGCTCGATATGGTGTACAGACTTCGTCAAAACGGGCACCGCAACCCGCATCCCCAAGTGAGCAGTAACTAGCCAAATTCCCCCTGGAAACGGTTTATGTTTACGGGATCCAAATAAGAAATTCAAAAGTAACATATGGAAGAGAGTTCGGAGTTATTTGGCCGTAGGGCGAACAAACTGAATGGATGCCGGACTCGTAGTTCCCAACGTAGCAGGAATGGGACAAGTACGCCCTTTTTATGAGGAATTCGCACCTATGGGTTCCAATATACGTCGACTAAAGAACCATAAAAGAATCGTGTGGGATACCAGCGAGCGTTACCATTGAGACAGGAAGTTAGAATTAGAAGCATGAAGTGTCGTTGAACTCGGTCGGAGTCGGACTCGGCCGCACAGGTCTCCATCGAGTCCAGTCCTGCTCTATGCTCGAAACTAACTAGCCTTGGATTTAATTATAGCATTTCGCTATGCTTTAACCTGCTTTTTAACCAAAACAATGCCGTGTGCCATCAATACAGCCAAATGGTGATGATGCTGTAATCAAGCAGCAGCCGAGCGAGGGGTTGAGAGACAAGTCGAAGCTGACATGCTGGGCATTTTCAGGAGCTCCTGAGCTCCCCCCAGCCTTCGCGACCCGTCTCCCTCCCTTCCAACTTCTTCAGCTTTTCCTACAAACCAATTCTCACCGCACACCTTCCAAACCGCTCATAAGCATGTCTACACGCAAGAGAAAGCAGGACGCTGAGGAGGAGCTCGTGGCTCTTCCTTCTGATGAAAGCGACGAGGAGGAAGAGTAGGTTCATTTCAGCTTTTGACGTCACTTATCATATCCCGTTCGTCTTACAACGTCGCGAAAACACTTCAATTGCTGTCGCACAGGTGCATACAGACTCCACCTGTGTGAATTGCTCTCTTATAGTTCAGAGGCCTTTGTAGTGAGCTTCAAGCTTGCTTTAGCTTTCTGTCTGTTGATCAGATCCAGCGGAAGACGGTACCGAATAGCTTGCCCATTTAAGGTCTACTCCAGTCGTCTTCGGTTTTCTTCTTTTCTCTTCGCGAGATTTTGAAACTGAAATCGGGAGAAGTGGTTCAATCCCAACTCGTAACTGATCACCTCTCTTAGGTACGATGAGTCGGAAGGCTCTGAAGCCTCGTACGACGATGAAGAGGACGAGTCTGAAGAAGAGGCGGAAGCTCCCCCTCGTATGTCCTTATCCACTCCACTCTACTCACGATTATTACATCCTTGCGCTTGTACGCCTTCTTACACTCACCTTTGTACAGCTCCCCAGGCCAAGAAGCGCAAAACCGAGCCTCAGCCAGAAGAGGAAGACGAAGATGAAGAAGAGCCTGAAGTTCTCTCCGACGAGGAGGCAGAAGGTGAGGATGACGATGTAGAGGAAGATGCTCCTGCCGATACTGTAAAGAAGAGTGCTCCCGCTGCTACTGCTGCAAAGAGCGCAACTTCCAAGACTGCTCTTAAGGAAGCAGAGGTCAGCGAGGACGATGACGATTAGATGTTGTCTCGGACTTAGGCATCAAATCTAGGTTTTGGCGGCTACAAAATTTTGGAAATCGATGTAACACTATATGGGTAGAATGGTCGCGTTAGAAGAATATCCATACTTGGCGACCATTGACTACTTGATCTAAAAGCCCCTTGATTGAACAATGGAAGTCTTATCTTAGAGTCCAAATCCTTCATCTTTCCTTCCTACGGTCGACTACCCTATGTTCATGTAGGCTTGCTATACGCCTCCTCGGTGGACATTCCCGTCGGATCTGAATCTCGATAGCTGTTTTGAAAAGTATACAGTTTGGGTTCTTTCTGTAAAATTTTACTCGCACTGGGAAGTCGAAGCGCACTTTTCGACCAATCCTACAGTAACCAAGCAGTACGACGGTAAGGGAAGAGATAATTGATCCTATGTGTGATACGTTTTACAATCTGCATCTCTCAATTTATATTTCATCATTTTCATTTCCATTCACGATATCCATTTTTCACAATATACATTCTTATGGTATATTTGTAGTGCTAGTTAACATCTACACCAGCCACTCATGAACTTGTATCCCTGGATGCGGTTCCCCTACCTTGGAATATTTCAATTAGAACGCATGAACGACTCTCATTCAACTTCCCACCTGGTTCCTCTCCTAATACCACCCAGTTCTCGTCCTTCATCCACTCCCAGGTCAATTTTCTCCCATACATAATTTCATTCATCTTCATGCTACTTTATCCAGCTTCATAGATTACAAACCCCTCGTACAACTATTTCCCGCTAGCATACTTATCACGCTTCCCAGAAACCTGAACCCTATGATGGCTCAGGCAACCGAAAAAGACTACGAAAAAAATAAACAGGTTATTCACGTCCCCAGCCCGGACGTGACTTTTATCCTGCGTCAATCTCACAATACGCGTGTTTGCCTTCCAGTATCAAGCGAAATTCTATCTCAAGCGTCAAAAAAGTTCGAGGAATTATTCAAAGAAGAGATTATATCACAAAAAACACTGTACTGTATTCAGATCGCACCTGTTCCGTTCCTGTGCAATAAAAGTGCTGATGGTGACGGTACAGTTATTCCCGGGGAAAACTCGAGATACACCTCGAGAGTATCGACTGTGAAGGGATGCACTATCTCTGCCACTTCATATACAAACGTAATGATTTGTACCCTAAGAATTTGACACCAGGTTCCTTCTCGAGATTCGCGCTGGTTGTAGACACATTCGAGTGCCAACCTGCCATTGCCGAAGAACTGTACGGTTGGAGTTTGACTGCATTCAATCTCGAAACCCCTAGTCTTGCGATCGGTGACTTGTTAGGTGGCGCATATATCCTTCGCATCCCATCATTATTTGAAGCAATAACGGCGAGACTTCTAATCACGCACTGGGGGCCTTTTAGTATACTCTCTGAGAATCGGCTTGGCCAGCGTCTCCCAGGGGAACTCTTTGCCGCCTTGGAACACGCAAGATGCCAGGTCTACAACGAACTCGTGCAACAAATTGAGTTACCCGCTTACAATGTTCTCAAGAAGAAAGTTGTTTCCCTGTTTTGGCAATTCGACAGAGACCCAACAGTCGACATGGGAGACGTTTTTACACAGCTAGACGCGCTCAAGATTTCTGGGTACTTCAGACATCTTATTGAAAAAGGGATATGGCCCGTTAATTCCAAGCTTCCACCCATCGACATTCTAAACCGCTTGAGAGAAGCGAAGACTGAAGGCATGAATCTCCCCCTTGGCGACAGTGAACCGGAATATTTTGAGGATTTTGCCACGCTCTGTAAGTGGGAAGAGGGAAGCCCTGACGGAGTATCCCCAGTGGGTGTGCAGCACCAGATCATCCAGGCCGTTTTCAGAAAAGTGAAAGGCATGTGTGTTGTGTGCACAGCTGCCAAAGCCGAGAAGACCTATAAAGAATGTGATCCAATGATGCACGGGTTCGGCGAGTTATATAGCTGCAGGATGGCGGCAATCACGTCGCCAACTTTCTTCAACTGGCACCAACTTGGGATTCTAACAGCTTTTACAAATGCAACCGTAAAATTTGGAAGGGCGGAGTTGATAAAGAATGCTCCCAATCCTGTGAATACTGACTATTCCAATCTCGTTTGAAAGCCGGAAGATTTCCTTATCGAAAAGGTAGGGTGGGTGTTATAATGGGTGGAAACCATAGGATGTCACTCTGGACAATCATCAAGAATAACATATTCGTACAGTACATAACAACTCAGCAGTAAAACTACATATACTACACGAATCCCTCATCCACTGCTAACATGACCTCTTTTTCACTACTAACAACTGCTGCCTCTAGACCCAGTCTATGAAAATTTCTAAAGCACACAGTACCGCGCCATCCGTAATATCTCAACACCCGGATTATTGTTTTAATGGCATCCCCAAAACAAAGCAGCTGAGCAGCAGTTTATGGTTATAATAATATAATCTTTCTACTAGCGACATCACTCCCGCAGGTCATCCAAAATTCCTCAAAACTGTCATCAGTATATCGATTACACAGACCCACACCCTAAAAAGAGAATTCCTAAACACCACAAACCACTCATACGCACTACTTTACATCCTAAATAATGATCCTAACTCCACAAACCAACAGTATCAACAGCCCCAAACCCTCAGAAGACCCCAATTCCCATCCACCAAATTCTCATATCACTTCCACACCAGCCTCTCCCTCCCTACATCCTAAAACCCCATATCCCCCTCCCTATCCCCCATCTCACCTCATCCAAATGCCCTGAACCTAATAGCGGAAACGCCACGAATCACTACCATCTCATTAACCTCCATCCCCCAAAACCAAACGACCGACCGACCTACCCCCCTTGAAGGACTGATCATTGGAGATGTGTTAAGTGGAAGGGGTTTAGTCTGGCTATAGCGAGGTATGGTTGATGAGTGATGAGTTTCCTCCTGGACGAGGAGGGCTGGGTAGAACGATGGCAAGACCGATGAAGAAGGACCGCTCACCTCCACTCCGACTTTCTCGATTAGCAGGCAGCGGTCACATATGGTCGTAAAAACAATCACTCACTCGCCAGCTTTATAGTATCGAAAGTAAGGCATCGTCAGATTTATTATCCGTCCTAGATAGCATATTCCCAAACATTTACTAGAAATCAACTCCGTCGCGGTCGCAGCGGGGCTAATTGGAGGGAGCGTTAACGATTGATCTCCGAGAAGATATCAAATAGAGATTACGAGCGGTTTTGAAAGTAGTGGTAAGGAAGTCAATACTCAAAATTTCTTAGCCATCGATTTCGTATTAGTTACATTCAAACTCGATTACGATGACATTCTCTTGCTATCGCAGCCACGCAGTAGCTTCATGCCCATAGGTCACTTGGTTGGTTTCCTATCATCGTGTAAGATAATAAACCATAGTAAAGAAACAGCCACAAAGCAATCAACCAACCTTCCATCCAAACGTGCCATTGCAGCTCAACCCTTCTCACCCCTTGACCTGACTCTCTCCAAGAACCCACCAGCCTCCCCAAGACCATCAATACTCGCCCTCCTACCCCAATTTCTCGGCTGTCTTTTCAAAAAAGCTCCCACCGCACCCAAATATCCTTCATGACGAAGAAAATACGCCTGTTTCTCGCCCTTGGACCAGAACTTTATGGCATAAGAAAGGGTATTCATCGTCTGGCGATGACCACCGATGAAGGAGCCGCCAAAGTATATATGCTCGAGGTTGTGGAGTTTAGCTTGAAGGTAGGCGATTTGACCGATGTTGTTGCTGTTGGTAAAAGTGAGTGAGTATATTGCGGTCTTCATGCAGGAGAGATATTGTAGTGGGAAAAGAGAGGCGTAGGTACCTAATAGCATACAACAAGCTCTTACTAATATCCTCCGGCCTAAACTTATCCTCCTCATCCGCATTACGATTATCTCGATCCACACCCCCCTCTGGCGCCCCATCGTCATGACTCCAATCTCCATTCGCAAGTCCCCCATGATCTTCCGCATACTGCTCCGCCTGATACTTCTTCCTGTAAACCTTACCGAACGTACTGGCAATGGTAGTCTTCGTGAGTCCAATTTTGCCATAATCCGTGCCGTAGATATCGCCAACGAGCATGTCGACATTGGTGTTGTCTCCCTTTTCTGCCAGCGCGAGCATCTCGTCAAAGTTGCGGGCGCCGGTGAGGATGCCGAGGAGACCCCAGAGTGTGCCGCCCCCGAGCGCAGTACCGCCGACACGCTCGTAATTGCGAGGAGAGGAAACTTTGATCATGGAGACGCCCGAGCCGATGTTCACGAGGAGATAGGGGTAGATGTCGGGACGTGGGGGTAGGAAGGTGGGAGGAAAGGTTTCGGAATAGGTAAAGACCTCGGAAGGGATTTCGGTGATGAAGAAGTCGAGACCTAGATAGTTGAATCATAGTTAGCTCTGTAAATAGTATGGATATATTGAACGTAGTATTGAGGGGTGGGAGAACGGGATCCGGTTTGTTGGCATACCCATAATAAGACACTCCATCTCATCTTCCCTCAATACTTTAACACCTAAAGCTTCCTTGATCTGCTCATAAAACTTGAAAGCACCTCCACCTGTAGCCATAACGCAAAGTTCCGCAGCACCAGACCCATTCGAGGCATTGTATTTCCGTTGCAGTTGCTTCATAAACTCGAAGCATGCGTTAATCTTAATGGTCTCAAACTTGAGAAAGTTGAGTCGACCACCAGGAGCACTGACTTGAGGGCCGAAGATAGCCTTGTGGGAAGTAGCAGAGGGATTGGTAGCGGAAGGAGCCAAAGATGTCGATGGTTCGCGGGAGAAGTAGACAAGTTTTGCTAAAGATCCACCTATCTAAATACTCACAAAATATCGTCAGCGAATGTTCCTATAGATTATGGTAGTATATATCAAATGCGCTCCCTCTATTTACTAAGGGTATGGTTAACCTACATCAACAGCAATATGGCTAACAACCGCAGTCTGATTCGGAAGTCTAATATTACTATCAAATTTCACATCTCCGTCTTCTCCATTCTTCCAGTCTTCCCCTCCTCTTGGGCTGACTCCATCCTCATTATCTACGATAAATGCACCCTCGACGTTGATATATACAGAGCCCGGTTGCCGAATAGCACTTTCAATATCTGCGTTTGAGGAAGCATGCGGACGCTTTAATAGAGGACGCAATGCTAAACTCGAGGAATTGGTACGAATTCGCGAAGACTCGGGTTCCGAAGCATTATGAGAGTTGGAAGGGGGTCTGTCGTCTGTCATGGTCCTTGGGGTGCAGAAGGAGTGCAGTAAGGGACGGAGTGGGGTGGGGCCAAGGGGCGGAACCGGAGAGCGGAGGGAGAGAGAGATCACGATGGAGGTGGTCTCTCCATCTCCAGCGAAGCAGAAGAACAGGTTATGGTTTTAAGTTCATGGCATTGATTTACGATCAAAATGTTTGGCAAAGGTGTACCACCGGTCCACTAGGTAGACTATATACTACAACTCCACCAAATATTACGTCGGTGGAACAGGTAGATCAGTTTCAAAGTTCTCCAGTCAAGCTCCGTCGATCCGGATGCGTAACAATTGAACAGAACATGAATGGAAACAATACTTAGATGAAGATAATAGGGCAGTGTATATTGCTGTAAAGGCATAGGGGTATATACCCACCGGTAGTACGCCGAAGTTCAAACGAAAGAACCACCCCCTGCGCCATAAAATAACTAAACACAACCCGGACAACAGCTCATTGGAGCAATCGTTGATACGTTTAAGGACCATAGTAATGGAATCCACCCTGTACAAGTTTATTTTTCAGCTTAGGACCAAGAGAAATGTACTCAAAATTCTTCGGCAATGTCACACCAGCTCTGAAGACAGTATCAGTAACAGTTATATGGAAGGACACGGTAGCGAAGCATTTTTAGAAGGAGAACTCACTTGATATAATCCATTTTCATATTCCTCGCCTTGTCCTTGAGATCCACTTGGCTGCGACGGCTTAATTTGGATTCATGATCTTCTTCTCCTGAGTCATCAAGCTCATCGTCCGTAGATTTGATCAACGCCCAACTACATCCGAGTTCCTCAATGTACTTCATCAAAGCATCTACTTCTTCATCAGTCCATCGCTGTCTCCCTTTTGGTTGCATTGGGTCGTTTCGTACAAGTGGTTGGGATGCGACGCGAGCTTTTGCTATTTGGTTTACACTTCGATAGCCATTCGCCTCTTGAATCGGCTGGATCCTTGGCGAGATAATTACAGCGCTGAGTTCTCTTCGCTTTCGGTTCGGTGACGATTCAGGGCGTGGCGTAGAGGGGACCCGTCGGCGAGGAACAGGTGCATCTTTTCGACGAGCATTGTGATTAGTGACTGTAGTATCCTCTTGGAACCCTTCATCTTCCGACACGTCATCCTCATCCTCGTCCTCGCGTCTTCTTTTTCCACTTGGTTCACTACTAATTTGGACAACTTTTGGATTAGCTTCAATCTCTTCTTGGGTGGAAGCCTCGCTCCAATCCACTCGCTGCGCATTAGCTTGTCGGTCTATAAAAGAACGATTTTGCGGATTTCGAACTTTCCCAGCGCGGTTCTCCTTATTTTCTTTACCCATCTGACGAATCCGAGACAAACGCTCCTGTGCCGTGGACTGAACCAGATCTAGTTCAAGTTCTTCTATTTCCTCGGGTGGATAAGAGATAATAGCATCTTCAATATCATCTTCCACCAATAGTATGTAATCATCGAGAGGGGCATCTAAGTCTTTACCTTCCCCAGGGTTCTCCTGTGTTATTTCAGAAGGCCGAGCGAATTGTCCAGAGTTACGGGTCCGCTCCTTTAGTTGTTGCATTAGATCCTTGTTGAAGCTGAAAGTTGTTAAAATAAATGTTGGATTTAGTCATAAGACGACTTACAATTTCGGAGCATTATCAGAGCGCTTTCCACCTTGTCTGGTTGGGGTAACCTTGATGTCACTGGTGAACGACGACCTCGCGCTCCCCATTTGACTAAGCTTAGTCTCCAGTTCATCTGCTATAATCTCAATGCCCCCCTTATCTTTGATCGCATTGGTTAATTCATGGTTGCGTTCTCGTACCCACTCAAGTACGCTATAGGAAAAGTCCTCCCATGAGAACTCCTCCGAGAGGGATTCTAGACTGGTTTGAGCATCTTCGCCATCCATGAAATGTCCTCGAATAAAATCTATACGCTGCATGATCTGCTGTCTAAATGAGTTTGAAAGTTCATCGTCCTCATCTTCACCTGGTGTGCTTTGTAAACCACGAAGTTTACCATTCTGAAAGCTGTCTTGATACTCTGAGAGGCCGTCTGTCTTTTCAGCTGGCGGCATAAAGAACATTCGAGCAATGTGATCATCTGGATTGAAATTGGAACTCTGTTGGTGCTTGGATAACAACTGAACAGTAACTTGCGTTAATATGTCCAATGCAACCGAAAAGGTCAGGTCTCGAAGTGTACTACTTCCTGTATAGCTCTTCGAGTCTGGTTCGGAGAACGACGTCAAAAAGTACTCGGGGAAGCCAGTGTGCAAGTCACTCAATGCGGAAGCCCTCGATTGACGACTAGTATGGCTATTCAGTATCCTTAGAGCAATAGATGCTAAATTTGCTTTATAGAAGATTTCATCTGGTCTCCAAGGTCCATCATTAAGTGTTGTAAGGGAGTTTATACGGAACAACGCTCGGAGAAGTCGGTCGCGGTTAACGTACTCAAGACCGCCCAAAAAAATTTCCAAAGTTTGCTGAAAAGCAAGGGAGCGGCGCGAGATAGTCTTGTTCCATTTTGAGCCCGGAGTACGAATATCATTCAGGCGGTGCCTCAAATCGCCAGTCTCAGGAACAACGAGTTCGAGGACGCGATTCGCACCGGAGAGAAGCTCGCGAAGAATATCTGGGATAAGATCCGGATCAATTAGTTCGGTATACTGGGCCGTGGATGAGATAGCGGTTGTTCCCGATATATTCGAAATTCGATGTGACGTGTGAAGGTTCTCTTTATTCCTTTGCTTAATGGGCATTGGTTCAGAAGCAGCTGCTTGTACTGTGATGGAACCGGCTGGTTGCGACAAAGGGTTCTCTTCAAGAGTGGATAACTCTGCTGTATCTAAGTGTTAGTACCCGATAGGATAGGGTCATCAACGGAATAAGCGAGCATTGATTAATACCTCCGCTGGTTGCCTTTTTCCCTAGCCGTCGCGGAGGTCTGGCTGATCCATTGCTTCGATTACTCTCGACGCTTCCTTGTCTTACACTTCTACGTGTCGCAACAATACTAAGCTCAGTTCTTTCTGGAAGGTCGCGACTTTGGCTTCTAGTTGTGCGAGACGTGACTGTCGGCGCAGGATTTGTATGCACCGTTACTGATGAAGGTTGTGGAGTGCGGTTCGAGCGCCGTGTTGAGCGTGGTTTTAGCATGACGCCAAACCAATGGAAGCTGACTGGCTAAGAGTTGTATAGCAATGGACGTAGGAGCATTGAAGTTCTGGAGAAAAGAAGAAGAGAAGTTCCTGTGCTACGACTTGTTTTGATAGCAATGATACAGCATCGTTAGGGTTAGGGTTGGTTAGGGCTACTATTAGCGGTGAAATAGCCCATGTCTCCGCGCGGTCCCGTGATCAGCCACGTGATCTTCCCCTTTAGGATTTCCCCTTGTCTGATCTGCCCTCGGATATTTCTACCTTGGAGGTATATTATCCTTATCGATTTCTAAGGTCTTAGAACCTCATATCGAGTGCTGGCTCTCCCCCGTTATTATTGTGAGAGTTTTGTGTACATTTATTAAAAAAGAAAAGTGTTTAAAATATTTTGTTAACGTTAGGTTGCCACGCAGCCTCATCATTGCGGTTAGCCCCAGGACCGAACCCTAAAACCGCAAGTTGACATTCGAGATGAAGTAGCCCCCATACCTCGTATTATTAACATTTTCCACCTCCTGGACCTTACGTATCTCTCCACAACTCTTACCTCTCACTTGACCAACTACTTCCGCTCTTTTTAATACCTTTCTACTATAATCCGTTCAGTGTAAAGGGATTTCACATCAGCTGAAACAAGCCGTCTAGCCGGGCAATCGTATTTCTTTTGCGCTCCACTTTAAGAGGCGTCATTCAGCACACGCACCATGAAATTCAGGAGACGACACTCTCCGTTATTAATCCTATTACTTTCTACTCTAGCTATATCGCGCGCTATTGATATTGAAGATGTAGCAGACAAGACTTCTTTACAACAAGTCGCTCGAGACGCCTACCCCCCAGTTGCTACCTTGCCTGCACTATCTACCACCACGAGATCTGATGTAGGGACGAAAGATGCTCCTGTAGATGGTCAAGATGGTAAACCCCACGCAGGGCCATGGGTTGACGGCTCCACAGAGAAGCCTACAAAATTAAGCCCTGCAGTTGAAGACTTGGGATCAGACTCTACAGAGAGGACAAAACCCATACCGCTTTCAGATTTTAATGAAATGGATCCAGATGAAGCTAAAGAAGCTCTTAGGGGCTCTCCTAACCCTGACGGGGTTATGGATGACCTGAACAGAGAAACACCAAGGAAAGGGACTACTGGGACAGAGGGGGGAGTAAGTGAGAAGGAAAGGGAAAGAAAACAACAAGAGGAGGAGTCTGGCACAAAGATTGATAGAATTCCTGATCCCCCGAAGGAGGCGCCTCCACTACCCCTCAGTGAGCAGGAAAGAATAGGGCTTGATGATGAGGAAGATGAAGATGAGGAGAGGCCAAAAGGTGCTGTGGGGCTAGAGGTATTTGCAGACCACAGCGTCCAACCAAGATATATAACTTATGTGGTGCTAATATTCAAAACCATAGAAACCCGCAGATCTCCCTGATAAGACCCACGATATCCCCCTACCAGTTCCCCCAACACTACCAAATGATGAGGAACAAGGGACTACTCCCAGTACACAAAAACCGACCTCTGATGAAGAAGATCCCTCGGGAGTTATCCAGCCGTTCCATTCCTTCGTACTCTCGTTAGCCATGATTCTATTTTCGGAAGTTGGTGACAAGACCTTCCTTGTAGCCGCCCTTATGGCTATGAGACATCCTCGTCTGGTGGTTTTCTCCGCTGCGTTCTCTGCTCTTATTGCCATGACAGTGCTCTCAGCCGTACTGGGACATGCAGTTCCAACACTTCTTCCAAAACGTCTTACTAACCTTGCAGCGGCCATTCTCTTCTTTGTCTTTGGAGCAAAGCTTCTACGCGAAGGTCTTGCAATGAGCCCTGATGAGGGCGTAGGTGCGGAAATGAAAGAGGTCGAAGAGGAACTTGAAGAGAAGGAGCACCTCGCGCGCAGAAACAGCAGAAGACGATCATCCATCTCCCCGTACGCCCTTGAGGCCGGAAGAGGTCGCAAGTCCAGATCACATAATACCGGTCTCTCTGCTCCGCGCAGTCCTTCGTCCTCCCCTTCACGATCACCTTCTCCGAATGGCAGTTCTGTCACCAATGCTATTAACGGTCTCAACAACCTCCTTTCTCTCTTGCTTAGTCCTGCTTGGGTCCAGACATTCATCATGACGTTTCTTGGGGAATGGGGTGACAGGAGCCAGATCGCTACTATAGCAATGGCGGCGGGTCAGGACTACTGGTGGGTGACCGGTGGTGCGATCAGTGGACACGCTGTTTGTACAGGTGTTGCTGTTCTAGGTGGACGTGCCATTGCAGGAAGAGTGAGCATGCGCATGGGTAAGCAGTTCCCCGCAGTCATATCTGTATAACTTTTTGATACGGCTACTAATAGTAATATAGTTACTCTCGGAGGCGCAGGTGCTTTCCTAATCTTCGGTCTCATTTACCTAATTGAAACAATGTATTCCGAGTAGACGACTTATTTCCGCCACGCATGCGTTTCTAGGATATCTCCTTCGTATTAAAGACGGAAAGAAGCATAAAGAGCGTGTTCGCCTGTTTAGCGTCGCTAGATGTCTGTATCACTTTCATACTAATTCTCTGTACTATATTTCATCATCGAAAAACTAGGAGTCAATGGTATGATTACGGACCGAGCGAACATGTACCAGTATTTGGACGGAGTTCTCTGCTGAGCGGGAGGACGTGAAGAATCTCTCGAGATTGCGTTTATTTAAGTAGTGATGTTTAATACATGATGACAGATCTTTTTCTTGAATCGAACTTCGAAATAACACCTGCAACCTAACTGGAATCGCGTATTGAATATGGACGGGGCTATTCCCCTGATTGATGGTGACTTACTCATTCGGCACATCACGTGTAGCTCTAAAATTAACCTACCGTAATTTAAATTCTTCCTTTTTCCATCTCGCGACGCAAATTCCCACATTTCAAAATTCCCCCCCAAACACTTGAAAGACACTTGAAAGTTGAAGAAAAACGAAAAAGAAGAATAAAAATTCCATCGGCAACGTTGCGACTCAGAAACCCATGTTCTAGACCCCGGTGGCTCTCAGCCCTTAACGGTCTGACCCGCTTGCCCCTGAGCAAAAGCGAACACGCTTTTCCTAGGTCTGCTCTTTTGGGATGCTCAGCTGCGCCCATAAAGATAATGGAGTTTGCAGTTCGAGTCTTCGATAAGGAGTAGAAATGCAGTGTATGCTGATAAAATGGACTACAAATGAGGCTAATTCTAAGTTTACTGGACGGTACAATTGCGATCCAGACAGAGAAACTACTTGGAGATTGGAGGAATTGTTCAAGATTTGAGAGTTCTGCACGAACTTGAGGTTCTGAGATGCTTGGGATGTGTTTAAAATCGGGTTACGGTGAGTGTGATTTGTTACCAGTTTGGGACAGAAGCTCATGCATCGTGTTTTTGACAGGAGCTTATCTGCTTATGCTGTCTATTATATAAGCTTTAAGGATGAATATTGACGCAGTTTCAGAGACCAACAAGCGAGAATTGTGATTCCGAGTCAGCAAGCTTTAGTGCTCTGCTGATTCAAACACACATGGCACTATCACAAGTAATGGAGCACTTGTGAAGTTTCATGAACGAGGTGAACCAAATTCTGATGTCCAAATAGCTGGATTCTCCACGATCTAGCCACGAGGCTCCCTCCTACTTGGAATCATGTTCGGGAGCTTATGGTTATCCCGGACCCTCTAAACGACAATCTTGCACGAGAACGTCCTAAGAGCATGTCGAACTCAACCGGCATCAAAGGTGAATGTGTGCATAGCGCCCGTTGCGCGAATCCCTCGATCCGATATAGGGTTCTTCAGAGGGTTGTGCACAGTGCACTTCTCTTTTCGGAAAGACAAGTCCCAAAGCGGTAGTCCGGGCGCGAAAAGCCACATCAAAACAGTTGTTCGGTGCGATTCGGCTCGTCACGCTTTGTCTCAAGCTCCCAGCTCGTGCTTGTTTCAAATCTTTTCGGCTTTGAGTTTCTCGTCTTCTGATGCTTACCCTTCATGGCGTAATAGGTGCTCTTTGATAGGCAGCTTCGATAGAGAGGCTGTCTAATAAGGGGGGCATGATTGGTCAGTTCTTCTTTTGTTGCTCTACCGTATCTTAGCGCTTCGACACAAGAGCATTACTGAGGAAAATGTTGTCAAGGTCAGTACCGTAAGTCAGGTACCGAAGTACCACTATCTCCTCGATTTCAGTCTTCCATATCAATGAACGCACAGCATAGGGGTGAAGAAGGGGGATAGATATATGGACACCTTCCCATCCTTGCTATCTAATTCCTCTCCCCTTCGCATTTTACTATCTCTTACTTTCTCTTCCTCTTCCCGGTATCTCGAGCATAGTTTTGCTCATCCACTCATTAGAAGGATATTGTCGATTGTACAATATCATACTGGCATAGTTCCAGTTCTTACACTCGTTCATTTCATTTTTACAATAATATCCATACACCCTAATATATTTCACCATGAAGTTCACCACCATCTCTTTACTTCTCCCTTCCCTCCTCCACTCCGCAGCAGCATGGCCACATATGTCCTCCGACTCCACCCTCTCCCACATTCACCATAAACACCACCACGCCGACTTCCTCTCCGAGCTGAGCAAGCGAATCGCATCCCCCGAACCCCAACCCCAAAGCGGTAACGACGGCGACGACAGTCCCGGGCCCCTAATTGGCGACCTCGTCAACGGCGCAACTACCCCCGTCGGCCGCTCCGTCACGAACATCCTCCAGGGGACTGAGTCCGCCGAATCCCACGAAGCAGGATACCGCCCGGCCCCCTTCATGAGCCGGGCCTGCCGCAAGGACACCTGCTGCATCTGGTCGCACATCTCGCGCGCCTTAACCGCGTCATTCACGGGCCGCGGAGGCCGATGCAACAAATGGGCGCGTGCCGCCATCCGTCTCGGCTTCCACGACGCAGGGACATGGTCAAAGAGTCTCGCATCAAGGGGCCAGGACTTCGGAGGCGCAGACGGATCCATTGTCCTCAGTGGACAGGAAAAGGGGAGGCCGGAGAACAAAGGCCTCGAGGAGATCATCGAGATGGCGCGGCGCTGGCAGCGGATCTATGGGGTAGGCATGGGGGATCTGATACAATTTGCCGCCATCCACGCCGTGGTTACCTGTCCGCTCGGTCCACGAATCCGCTTTTTCGCCGGTCGGAAAGATAGCTCGCGGCCCGCGCCCGATGGGCTGCTACCCGGTGTCTTCGCCTCGGCTGACAGTCTCATCAACCTGTTTGAAGATAAGACGATCAGTCCGCACGAGCTGGCCGCGTTATTAGGCGCACATAGCACGTCCAAGCAGTTCTTCATCGATCCACGGAAGAGCGGGGCCCCGCAGGATAGCACTCCCGGGGTGTGGGACACGCTGTTTTACAACCAGACCACCGCGGGAAAGACGCCGAGCCAGGTATTCAAGTTTCAGAGCGATGTGGTACTCGCCCAGGATCCGAGGATCAAGAGCGAGTGGGAGAGCTTTGCGGGCCAGGGGGGCCAGGAGCATTGGAATGAGGATTATGCGAGGGCATATACGAGACTCAGTCTCTTGGGGGTGAATAATATTAATGGCCTTACGGAGTGCTCGAAGGTGTTGCCGGCGGCGAAGAGGGGGTTTAGAGCGGGGCCGATGGATTTATTTGATGATTGAGGTGGGATGTAGGTTGGATGGTCTGATGTAGATAGGAGCCCCTAGACTTTATGAAGCTGAAACCTTGGGTCACCTTGACCTAAGATAAAAAAGCTCACATCATTTGCGTGGCATGTCCCATAAATATGATCAGGTAGTTATAAGGATAATAAGATAGAGATAACCAGCTTTCTAAGGTAAGGTAAATTCGTTCATTACTGATCCCGCTCGTGCCCATCTCTGATTTAGAGTTGACCCAATGGACTGGCTTATGAGACAACTTCTCTAAGGTATGAACGGTTAACAGTAAGGTATTCTTGAATTGGAATATCCTGTCATAAGTGTTATCCGAACGGCCGGCCAGAGCTAACCGGTGAGACGTTTAGCCATTCGGCCCGCGGCAGAGTACCCGACGAGCTGTTCGGCAAGAACTACAACCCGTTTCTTCCTCATCAATGAATACAGATATGCTGCTGTTTTGGAACATTTGTCGTCGTCGTACATATCACTTTTTATACACATATAAAGTGAATGATAGGGTCACATTTATTCCCTCCAAGTCGTGCAAATAAGGAATTCGTAAACACGCAGATGTGCGAGTGATTCCGCCTTTTCTTCTGACTTGCGTAAAAGAGCCACCATTCCTAGTGATATACCCTCTGATCCTATGGATACTAATATCAAATGAAAATATTCTGTTGTCAGTAGATGACCTTAATTTAATTTGTTCATTCGCATGCTGTAATTAACGAGCAATGGGACAAGTGACTAGTATGAAAACCACCATCATGGAGGGAGTCCAGAATTGAGAAAGGATTTTTATTGTTTGATATAACTGGAGAGTTTAAGGGAAAACCACCCGCACTTGTTTTAGGCAATAGACTTCCATAGAACCGGGAATGAGTGTGCTTCCTGGCGGGAAAACGCATCTGATGTCGATCAACATCCTTCTTGTTTGTTTAATTCAATTACCCATTTTAATAGATAACGATTATACATACCATCAGTTTCATCAAGTACATAGAGATATCTCTAGGTAGAATGGATATGTGATTCCAGGTACCAAAACACCCTTACAACATTGCCGCATGAGTTTGATGATCCTTCACTCAATTTTGAATCCATCGATAAATCTCTTCACGGATTCACCACGCATCTCCCTTTCGGCTCGTGCTCTAATCATCTCAGGGCCCTCAGTTATTGCAGACTCGTTGTCAGATCCGTTCGCGCCCGTTTCTTTTTCACATTCCAGTAGCGCGCGCATTGTATCCCTACTTCGACGTTCTTTCCTCAACTTTGGACGACGCAGTGACGCTTCGACCCAACGCGCAAAATCTTCATATGCGATATCCCAGTTGTGCTTTTGATTAAACCTATTGCATTCAGCCATGTGCTTCTTGACAAATCGGGAACAGCGTGGGGATCGTAGAGGTTCTCGATGAGTCTTGTTTCAATCGCTTTCAACTTGTCTTATTGTTCTTTCGTCACTTCTTTATAATCATGCACTCCATACATGGGGTCCGTCTGATTTGGTCCCCATAGCTGTGTAGAAAGTTCTTCGTCCCCAAAACCCGCCTTATGAGCAAGAACCATCACTTTCCACATCTTCCTCATAGACAGTTCATCGCTCGGTTTATTGGGCTCCGCATTGAATCTCGCATCGGGTCAATGGGTCCTCCATACCACTTGAGCTTTTTCTTGCTCTGATTGACTTTGGGTTGAGGTGCGATTTGAATGTAAACAATCAAAGGGTATGAAACAGTTGATGAAGAGTCCGAGCAAGAGAATGGTGATAATGACCTAGGGTGTGTTATTTTGCAGTGACAATTTGACGGAAAGGTGGTAGCCTTTTGAGTTATATGAGGTGTTACGTAAAGCTTAGAATAGTCTAGTGACGAGCTCAAGTTTGGACAAGCACACGTTGGACATCTCGTGACTCACTGAGCTCCACAACATTCATTTAAACCAGACGACTGGATGTACTAAGTTAATTTCTAAGCAGCAATATCGAATACTTTTCTTTGAAATATACCAGCAACGGAACAAATACATTTGCAAAAAAACAGCGACCGACTAAACCTCTTCCTTACGGCAATAACACGCTCTTCTAAGTCGACGATAGTGTAGACGAGTGCACCACTAATAAGACACAAAATGACATCTGCAGACCTGACGAAACGTTTCAACTGAATTGAACGGGACTTAATGAGAGGCTGCTTGTGGTTGCAAGCTGCCACCAAAACAATGATTCCAGGCTAAAAGGGAACAGAAGATGAAGAGTTAGATCTCATGTTCACGGTATATAATTATTGTAAGCATGATAACCCTGAAGGTAGATCCATCACTAACCCAAAAGATAAACCGAAACTTCCATCTTGGATGAAACTATGCATAAGAGGATACAAGACTTTGCAGCCGAACTGGACCCTCCATTACAGTTTGAAGGTCCGGAAGACTTCAAAATTATCAAGCAGAGAATCCAAGCCCTGTAGGAACAAAATGCTCGTATCTGTATCCCAGCCGCTGGAGCAACGCCTACCACCATCGGATCAGCCCATCCCACACTCGCTGGTGAGATAACTGCCACTCTCGTACTCCCTGGCGGCGAGATAGTATCTACCCCTCTCAAGAGAAAGAGAGTACCAGAGGATACGGCCGAACAAAAAGAAACGGCGCCACTAATTCACATTGGGAGGACAATAGTTCCACCACTCTACGGCATCTTGTGCGTAAAGATATTGCAAAGGTTTATAGTATTACCTGGTTCTTACCCGGCGAAGCGCCCAAGCCCATACCTTCGGAAATGCGTCGAACAATGGAAAAGGTTTCTCGACATGAGGTAAGGATGGTCGCGGTGGCAAAAGAGAAACGCTGTGACGATAGCGGTGACGCGTAAAATCGCTACAATGCTCAGGAAAGATGACCTGGAGGGGGCACAGGAAGCATTCGGACACCTTGCAGCGGCCCAGCGAAAGGGTCATCTGAACATAAGGAATGAGTGGCTCGTTTACCGAGACGACAAGGAGAGGTGGAACGCGGACTTCCCAAACAATACAATAAGCCTGCGCAATGAGGGAAGTGACAACGACCCGCTTCTTTCTGGCTGTGATCTTGGGGAAGATCTCGAAATTCCCGATATCTACAAAGTTCAACGCTAATTGATTGAACTTGTTGATTGCGCGTTTTCGGGCAATGTATGGGGTGTCATCTCAATGTATATATTCATTCAAGCACTTAGTTTCTGCGGTGGTCAGCACGTCCTTAAGGTAGAGTCCAGCATCGCAGCTCAAAATCACAGCAAAATTTTCATGGAGAAGCTACTCCTGTTACGAAATGATGACATAGTCAAAATCTCACACTTAAAATTTGACATCTGCTTCATATGGCAGATCTAATCGCAAGTTGATATTTTAATTCCAAGCCCGCATCGTACAAATTGGCTCTTTCTTTCTCCTCCTCCCTTAGTCGACTCTCTTTTACTCACATTGATAGAGTGTTTCCTTGACTGGATTGTTTCACAGGGGACCCACAATATCTAGTGATGGCCATAGACAATAATTTCATGAGCTTTATCTGATAGACGAAATGAGGGAGGATAGAATTGTTTTCACCCAGTGAAATAAATTCGAAATGCGTCATATCGACTTCCGGTTGTTATGGGATCTGGAAGCATCCGAATCATTAGATTCAGGCGCAAGGCTAGAGTATTGGGATGCCTAACTTCTAATGTAGCTAGAGTGATAGGTGTCACCATGCACTTAGGAGATATTGGTGGTATGGTTAATTGAAAGCTAGAATCCAAGAAGAAAGTAAAGGAGAAAAGGTCAGAGGAATGATGAAATCAAGTGCTCTATCGAATCTGCAGTTGAAAGTTGAAGTTGATAATAGCTTGAAGCTAAGAATGAAAAGGCTAGTGTCTGATTACTAAGGTAAACTGTCTTCCATTGCTTTTGTCCCCTCTTCAATGAAAGATTGAAAGTCAACAACTCTTTGAGTGTCTATCTCATTGACAACTACTGGTTCGCTATTAGAATCATCCTGGCATGAACTCAGGAGACGGAGTCTTCGGACCGGTGTTTGATGAACTTCAACCCTGTCAGTAAAGCTGCGCAATATGCATTCAATATGCTGCAAGCACTTTCGGAGACTATGATGACATGTATCCAAGCTTTTGTGAAGCCGTAGAACATGATATCTTCGGTACTTGGAGGTGAACGTACGGTCAAAGTTCAGAGGCCACACTTGCCGAGTATTTCGCGGTCATAGAAGCTTTCCGGCCGATCATTACGGATGAAGACGGCGACTGGACCCAACTGCGCGTTCAAAAGAACAAGGACTTGCCAAAAAACGGGTAATGGTCGAACAAAACAAGATGACTGTCAGCCTAGATCGCCATCGGTGTAGTTCATTGTTACGGTATCAGCCTCAGATTCCGGACTTCTATCTACTTCTCAATGAAGATTTCGTTACGACCACCCCGAATACTTGGTGAGTAGAAGATCTGTCATAGTAATACGGCAAGTTGATCTGGTTATGGCCCTATAGAGCGTGTCGAAGTTAACTCCTCTCCTGCTATAATTTGAACTTCTCATGCCTCTGTTGCTATACACCTATCGTACATTCACCACGGAAGCCTCAAGTTTGAAGTATTATTACCTCTTGAAGATATGTACGTTTTAGGTAGGCAACTTTTTCTACAGTATCGCGCACCAACAGTACTTCTCTCGTTTCGTTCATCAGCTAAGCTCATGCAATCATTGGTTAAATCCAGTATAAGTCAATTTAGAGGGAACCAAACTTGGTGAAATTGAGCCGAAGAGGTTCAATGAAGTATAACAAATGATAATTATGTTTGTGTCGATATTTACGACTTTTCTGACTACTCCAGGACTCCCTTGATGTCCAATTTGTGTCGCTTTCACCATAACGCACTATCCATAACCGCTGAACCTCGTATTGTCATGCACATCTCTGAATCCTTATTAAGGAGAGTATACGACAAGGAAAATGATACAGATCGTGGCTGAGATAAGGAATACCACGAAAATGCGGGCCCATTCATATAGTGCATGTGTGGAAAGCTGAAGCGTGGCGTCTTCCGAGTAGGAGTGGCCTATGTAAATGTTAGATATTGACGATAAATCTTAATATACCTAGGCGATTTACAATAAGCGTTTCCTGTGCAGGAATCGGTATTACTGTTGTACGGAGACCTTGAGGGTTTATCGAAATATGAGTATATTAAAGGCGCTGTATATAGTTAGGATATATTTCTTACGATAGAAAGAAATTAGAATCCTTACAGTTTCCGGTTGAGCTCTTCCTGGAGTAGATTGAAGACGCGGTTGTTTAGACATGATATCCTTTCGCGTTGATTTCCTCTCGTCACTGGCTTTAGCGTTTGTTCCTCTGGGGTATAGAATATATACGAGGGAATATACGTATAAAGGAAGGTAACGAAGGAAGGCTATGAAGGAAGGTAACGAAGATAAGAATGAAGGGAAAGCATGCTAATTTATGTCATGTAGAATCGTTGATAAAATCCTAAGTGATGCTCAACTTGGGAAATTAACTAATGTTCTACATAGTTCGTCCGGAATTTTCTGCCTTAACGTGACTAGCGTTCCTCAGCTGTATATCTTATCATTTCTGCACAACATTATCAGGACTTAAATACGTTTTGGCATACATGGATGCATAGTCCGTCTTGAGAGCAAGCGTGCAGTAAGTTATGAAAGAATTCTGGGACGAGAAGGGCGATAAGCATAGAGGCTTCTTCTTAGTCTCTCGACTTTTCACTCAAATATATAGAATTCTGATACAGGCTAGACATAAGTGATGCGTTTCTTTAGAGTTGCAACCTCACCGCGCTGAGAACCGCAGATACTGGCTTTAAAATTTGAAGTTGTTTATTCAGTTTCATTATCAGGAATTTGTTTTCAAGCTGGGTAAGTTCTCCATCCCTCTATCTTTTTCTCTTGCATCTTCGATGACCATAGAGGTGAAACAATCCTCGATTGAAAGCCATCAGGATATTTCACCCGCTTCAACTGAGCTGAGATCGGGTATCTAGAAAGATCCTCAGGATCACACCCAATATCAAAGTCATCCATCTCACCACCCTCTACATGACCCTTTGGGAATACTAGTTCGTTCAGGAACTCCATATTCCAGGTCTCTTTAATCATCTGGATACACAAGACCATAATGATGTACAATTAGAAACGAGCCTAGAGCAAACTGGGTGCAGATACCCCCAGATTACAAACCACGTCGTCTTTCCAATATGCTCCACCTCTCATGACCATGAGCTTTGAGCTTAGCTGTTATACAGTGTTTTAATTGTCTCCGACAAGAGCATACAGATTGACCAGATAGTATGGTACAACTTATCATTTTGTAGACAACTGAATGTGTAAAGAAAGGTGAACTGGTAGTGTTTACGAGATCATAGTAACCCGTCGTACATAAAGCAGATATAAATGATACTTCAATGCCAACCATGAAATGGAGAGAAGAGTATGATGCCGTTCTCTGAACGTTTATGAGATGGAAGAACGTGCTCGTTATGATTCATGCCAACGACTGGCATATTTTAATTAAGCATGCAGAAAGGGTTGAAAATTGAGAAGGTGGACTATTTGGCTAAGTGTGGAAGAGGTGTGGTTAGGAGTTCCGGATTTTCAGGAGGGCGAGATTGGCGAAATAAAGTAGTGGAAGGCAATAAGAGATGCCCTCCCATAATTAGAACTATTACAGCGCCGCCCACTATAACAGACGTGTCCTATGCAATACAGATTAAACCAAGCCTTACAAAATAACACACGCGCAACAAGGATCAAGTTCACTAATGGACGCCTCACCTACTTCCACTCAAGCAGCGGTAACATAACGCACACATAGTACCTCAACACAGTTGAAATGATACGCCATGCTCAGGTGATCTCCCAATCCTTCCACTTCTCCATAAAGAGGCAATATCCGTCATCGAACCCTCTAGGACAAGAGTCTTGACTAAGGAATCCCCACGCCGCCAGCAGTGACCGTCACAGTCAGAGCGTCTGAGCACGGCGTGTTCGCCGAAGTTGACGGCCTGCTTGTTATCGTGCTTGTAATGAAAGTTGAAGTTACCGTGGTAGCTTGAATGTCTGATTAGTTGAGATACATAGGATAAGGATTGAAAGCGGAGTAAAGTCCGCAAGGGTGCACTCACAGGTAGGGATTGGAGTCGATGTCACTGTCGTCATAGTGGCTAGATTTACATATTAGTAAAGCTCGTTTAAGAGGAATAGGCCAAAGAGCAGTCAAGTCCTCCCATAAGAAAGACTGGACAGGATTTCCCACGTTATAACGTGGCCCATCACTGTACGCTCGCTTTCAAAGTGTCCCCCGACTCTCCTGCATACGACTGTCAATAACGTATAGCTGCGGCCTAGTCATACATACGTCTTGACTGTACAGACATTTGGAGGCCATCCGCGATCAGGAGCTAAGAATCTGCGAACAACCGTCCAACAAGCGTATAGTGGCTGGGGCGTTGCTAACAGCAATAAAGGGGTATCAAAAGTTTACTCACTAGTTGGGAAAGGAGTTGAAGTAACTGTGGTCGTAGTAGCTAAGTTTATGCATTAGCTTGCTCTCTAGGGGACTAATTTTCTAGTCGGCTATCGGTCTGAGTAATGAAAGATACTTACTTGTTGGGATAGGAGTAGAGGTGATTGTAGTAGTAGTGGCTAGGTTCACGCATTAGCCTCTTCTCCCCAGCATAGATAACATAAAGCGAGTGTATCTTTCGTGAGAAACAAAGTCCACAAGGATTCACGTACTGGTAGGAATAGGAGTTGAGGTAATGGTACTTGTGGAATAGATAACCGAAGTGCTGCTGGAGTTTGAACTCGAGCCAAAGCCTGAACCTGTATCTGATGTTGAACTGAAGGCAGAGGTTGAACTCGAAGCTGCTGCTGAGCTCGAAGTGGAGCTTGACGAGGAACTGGTCACGGAGGTCACTGTCGTGGAGTGTGTACGCTCGGACAAGGGAACAGCGATTGTTTGTGTGATCGTAACAGCCCCTAAAGAAAATTGTTAGTGATTTGGAAAGAGGAGAAGCATGTCTCGAGATTTGAGATCATACCGACTACAGTTACTGTAGCTGGCGGTGGAGTTTGGGTTACGGCGGGTCCGGGAACGGTCTGGGTGACAGCCCCTCCGGGTACGGTTAAAGTGACGGAGCCGCCGGGTACAGTGATGGTGGCAGCTGCTGGAGTTTGGGTTATAGCCGGTCCTGGGATTGTTATGGTGACAGAGCCGGCCGGAATTGTCACGGTAGCCGCCGCGGGGGTCTGGGTCACGGCGGGTCCCGGGACAGTAACAGTAATGGAACCGGCAGGAATGGTAAGGGTAGCGGCTGCCAGCGTTTGGGTCACAACCGGCCCGGGAACTGTCTGGGTGACTGGGAAAGTCTGGGTTACGGGTTGACCCGGTACGGTCACAGTAATAGAGCCGCCGGCAAGAGTTTGGGTGATAGGTTGACCAGGAACAGTTTGAGTTATGGGTTGACCTATTGAGAGGTTGGCAAGGCGTTAGGACAAGCTTATTGGCACAAAATTCTCACCTTGAACTGTCTGTGTTTCAGCTTGCCCAGGAATTGTGACAGTAACATAGATAATTTGCGGGCCGGCCCCAGAGGTGCTAGAATAAGTAGAAGTAACCGTTGTCGAAGCTAACGCGGGATTAGTCTAAGGGTTTAGATGGTAGCTCGGGACAAAACTTACTAGTTGTAGCTGGAGAGAGAAGATCATATTAGCGACATTTTCATAGGAAGGGTATGAAAAGTCTTAAGCGAGAATGTACTCACTCGTAGCAGGATAGGTTGTAGTTTTTGCTGTTTGAGCTCCATTAGAATTACATTGTTAAAGATGATATCAGGAAAACTTGCTGGTTGTTGTCGACGCGTAGGTCGTCGCTAGTTAGAATTAGCTTAGACCCAGAGTCTCATTCTCCAATAGCAAACTTACTTGTGGTGGTTGGAACATAATTTGTGGCTATAGAAGTCTGATTAGCTTCGTTCTTGGTTGAAGAACTCTCGGAATGCCTTACTAGTGGTTGTAGGCGCATATGCTGTCGCTAAGAGGAAATTAGTCAGGCGTCATCTCCCCTATTCTGGTAGAGAACTTGCTCGTAATGGTTGGAACATAAGTCGTTGCTATAAAAACTTCATTAGAGTCATTTTTCGTGAAAGAGCTCTCAAGTAAACTTACTTGTCGTTGTGAGGATAAATGTTGTCGCTAAATAGAAGTTAGCCTATATTTCATCCTTGCTTCTCTGATGAGGAACTTACTCGTAGTTGTTGGGACATAACTCGTGGCTATTATGGTTGATTAGTTCTGTTTCTAGATTAGGAAGGGACAAACTTACTGGTTGTTGTAGGGATAAATGTTGTCGCTGAGTAGAAATTAGCATAGATTTTTGACTCTCATTCTTCTACAGGGAACTTGCTCGTAGCGGTTGTATTGTACGTGGTCGCTTCAAGCAAGAAGTCAGCCTTATCCTTTATTCAGGGAATTGAGAGGGACAAACTTGTAGCTATCGGAGAAGTCAGCGAATTTGATCCACCAAGTGTAATCGTGTAGACGCATGCTGAAAACAAGGGGAGAAGACAGCAATTAGTTTCTATTTTATGGGACGCGTGCTCATCTTGGACTCTACTCACTCGTCTGAGGATCCGGTGAAAGTCCAGTTGCTAATTCTAGATTTAGCACTCATTACCAAAAACAAGGTTGAAGTAGGACCAACTCGTCGTAGCTAGAATAAATGTCAACATACCAACACTTCCGTAATTCATACTAAATGTACTAACTTGTTATAGGGTCTGCAGCAGTTGCTTATCCTAAATTTAGCACACATTCTTGAGCAGGAGTCAAGTAGAACAAACTTGTTGTGGTAGTCGTCGTTGCTTTAGAAGTAGATCAGCTTTCAAATCAGGTGGGATCTATCATAGAAGGAGCCTCACAAGTTGTGGTTGTCGGAATTGCCGTAGCTGGATTTCGAAAGTCAGTCTACTTATGTACATCCAAGATTCAAGATCAACGAACTTGTGATTGTCGTAGATGTCGTAGTTGTTGCTGATATATTCCATTAGTACGTTATATTAATCTACGATGAAGGTTGTCTTCATCATGATGAAGAGGTTAAAAGATGAAAGACCTACTCGTAAAACTTGGAATAGCAGCAACCTTGATAAATTTCATCAGGGAGTTGTTGATAGCGTAAGAGCTGGCTGACGTCGGAAACGCCGACTTTTGCTGGCAATTCATCGCACCAGGTGCGTTTCCGATCTGCCCACCTGCGCACTGGGAACCGCGAAGTGTGCAGTTGCCCGCACACTGTTCGAAATTGAGGCCGGGAAGATCTTGTAGAGTGCTGTGGCCCGTGATGTTATAACATTCCATATAGTATATCCCTCCCTGGGGTGGTGAGTAGTATTGGCCAGTGAATCCGGGACATGATTGTTGAGTCGTGACCTGTCTTTTTGCGAGGCTCAACAAGTGATTGTATCGTGCAACCTCTTGATGATATGGTGCTGCAGATACAACCCCGGCACAAAAGAGATACGCAAGTAAAGTTGGAAGCCAAAACTTCCACAGTGGACTTCGGGCGCCAATCATCTTGAACTGCAGAACAGAACGAGTGTACACGGTCAGAGGAAATAAAGTTGAGGGCTAATTGCACGGGATAATAGATGGACTATTTAAAAGGGAGTTCTTTAAACGAATGTATTGCGGACGGGTTAATAGCACGGAGCGAGTGTGGTGTCTCAAAGAGTGACAAGAGGTTGAACCTACATCTCAAGTGCTCGAAGATCGAGACATGCTTTAAACATATAATTGCAACTGTTGTCGCGCACTAGCGCGCTAGTTCTAGTGTAGGAAGCTGTTTACATGGTGTACGTGCGTGGAATGTGCAAAGAATGGGAGTGGAACCTCTTCGGGAAAATTTGGAATGGAAAGGAAATTTGACTCTTGAACAGAAAAATAGAGAACAGAGATAAGAGTTCCCTCAGTAGTGACAAACAAGCAGAACCTAAAATGGTGTGATATCTTTTTGAACGTCATTAATCGTGAAGCGCAAGTACATAATGATAGATACACATCTGTACCTGCTTTCATCTGTCAGTCGCCCAGTATAGGAGGGGAATAATGCGAAATACACGCGCAAATATGGCCTATTATAAACAAGGATTCTTATTACTAAACTCCTGCTGCCTTCACTCGGATAGACCTTAGGTCATTACAGTATAAGGATCAACGTCGTGAGTTACCCAGCTGGCAATGGACGTTGAGCATAGTCAGGATATTATGTCGCGTAGAGCACCGATTGATAGAATCAACTTTCTAGCCCGAACATCACGCAATCAGGTTTGATCGCCATAGGTATTATTCACACTGGTAGAGCTTGCCGATGTAAGGCGACTACATTGCTTACCAGCCACCAGAGATTGGACCCTTATACTTGGGTCTCGAATTTGCCAGGAGTACATTCCTGCTTGTTGCTGTAGCAGCCGAATCCGTAAGGGATTTTACATTTTTGCTTCCCTGATCTTCATACTGTCTATGCGGCGACCCTCATCCGCCTGTTCGGCAACTGTCAAGTCTGGAAAACGTGCTGGCATAATTCTCCTTGGTGTCGTGCCCGGCACAAGACTATAATGGGAAAAGTCCCGCACGCTAACCTTGCGTAAGAAGTCTTCGTCGAGTTCGAGACAACCGTTAACTTGTTCTGCGGGGGCCTTGAGGATGGCTAGAATCGCATCTGAGAAGATAGTCTGAACTCTCATATTAGCTTAATGTTCGCAGAAGAGTTTGTGAGGCTCACCGCTTTCCGAAGATCCTTTTGGATGGCTGGATCAGCGGTTGCAGCAGACTGGATTGCAACGGCGGGCCAGATGCTGGTAATCGCCATGCCAGTTCTATTATCGCGCTCAAAATCCATACCGAGACCTTTAGTAAGTACAGACATGCCCACCTTACCAATAGCGTACGCAGTCTTTCCTCTGAAGAACCTTGAATATATTGGCGGACTAACGACCACAATCCTACCTTTCCACTCATTCCTCCTCCACCACTTCAAACAGTTTTGCACAGTGGCGTAAAGTCCCTCTACATTGACCTTTTGCATAAGGTGAAATCTTTTCATCGGTGTGCTCTCCACAGATGCCCACCAGATCGCCCCAGAATTATACACAAGCACGTCCAGTCCGCCGTAAGTCTCAATTGTCTTCTGCACCATGCGTTCGATGCTGTCGGGATCTCGAACGTCGACCTGGACGGCAGTGGCTTCGTCACCGGCTTCGTGAATCTCGCGTGCGACGGTGGTGATGGTGGAATGTGAGGAATTGGGGTCTGGAGGAAAGGGATGGAAATGGTCAGTTTGAGAGGAGGTGGATTTTGCGGCTACGACAACTAGAGAATTGTTAGATATAGTATTATATCATTGAAGATAAAAGGTTTGAAATGCGAGCAATGTGAAGGAGTATACATACCCGCATACCCATCCTTTGCGAGATCAACCGCGACTTGCCTTCCTATGCCTCTTGACGCGCCAACAACTAGAGCAACGCGTTTCTTTTCAGTCATCTTGCACTCTAATTCCAACTGAGGGGATAATTCCGATGTGTATTCAAGCTATCAATGCGTGAGTAGTATGCCAACGTGCAACCTGGAAGTACAACCGACAACAGCATCACATCACCAATTCGAAGAGTTATACTCAGTGGATCAATACAGCGGACCAAGTCATCAGGGCGGTGATATGTGCCGCTCTTAAGCTATAATTGCTGTTTCCGATCACATTGGATGTCGAGCTTCAAGGTCTGGTGGATGGGATAATCTGATTACTGAACGCGATTACTGTACTTTTTAAATGCCTCGGTTCACCGAAAAGGGAAAGAATCCCAACTGAAGGTCATCAGCAAATAAATGATGTTGAGCAAACTTCACCAGCTATCACGCAGTCAAAGCGAATTATTTATCAACATTATCTATTCGTAGTTACTTTTTAGGACATTTTGAAATGGGGAGAAAGATAGAGGCCTACCTTGACTGCGTGTCCCCATACAGTTACTTCGCATTCCTACATCTGCAACGACATGAGGAAGTTCTCAGGAGTCATAACGTAGAAATCGAGTATGCAATGAATTATATCATATTGAAAGGAGAAAAGGCCATATCAAACTATGCTAACATAACCCGCAACCTCCAGATATATCCCCGTATTCCTAGGCGGTATCAATGTCGGAAGTGGTATGTTCATCCAACCAAAATATCAGCCAAAACCAGAGATTGATAAAATCGGATCAGGAAATAAACCCCCTTGGACACTACCAGCCAAAGGAAAGTACAGCTCCTACGACACTGCGCGGGCAAAGAAGTACTTCGGGGTGCCAAACCTGCGCACGCCGTCCTTCTTCCCAATCCTTTCTCTCCTCGTAAGAACCAACATTCACCCAGCTACAGTGTTGTTACAAATGTGCATTATATTCAATTAACCTGACTTAGCCACAACGATGCATGACCCATGTCAAACACGCCTTCCCCCAAATCTATGCGTCCAGTTTTGGTTCCCTCTGGGCCGCAATGTGGGAAGAGGGTTTAGACATTTCCAAACCCGAGCTGATGGCGCAAACCCTCAGACGTCACTTTTCCCCTATCCAGGTTGAGCAAGTCATGGAGGCCGCGGGGAGCAAAGAAGTCAAGGACGAGCTGCTGGCGACGACGAGGAGGTGTGTGGAAGAAGGTGCATTTGGATGCCCTTGGTTTATGGTTACAAATGGAGAAGGTAAACGAGAGCCGTTCTTCGGAAGTGACAGGTGGGTGTTTATGTGGGAGTTCTTGGGGTTGGAGTGGAAGGATGTTGAAATTTGTCCGGGGACGGAGCTAAAGTCGAAGATTTAGCTTGTTAGTGGAATATGATGACTATAATAGGTAGGAAATTGTAACCAAATCAGATCTTAGACGAGTTGCCCCATAAAATTATCACGTCTATTAGCAGCCTTGGCAAAACCCCAGCTATTGTACTCAAATTGAATAGACAATAGCCCATTGCCTCCCAAACATATTCATGAAGCTAATAACCTAGTACATAGTGATTGAATGTCTTTCTAAAAGCGCAAGATGTATAGCGAGAAAGTAAGTGTTATGGCGATTTTATTCCTGAAAACCTCTTAAGGAATTATACTCCACCATATTGCTACAAATTTTGTCTGACGGTGTATTCAAGCAAATGTGTGGATACTCAGCTCAATCTGATCAGGCAGTGATGCAGGGCATCCTGAGCCAACAAATCGATTTTAGGAAAGGTTCACAGGTCCTAATCAGCCGGTAGTACAATACTAACGTCAATCTTTCGGCACGGGAGATCCGCAATGCATTGCGTTTGACAGGCCATTTGGACCATGGTTTCGGTCACGCTTGCAAACACGTCCAGGAAGATACAACCAATAGATAAAACACTTGCCCCAGATTTCTACCTCATGCCTAAGTGCATAACGTTCCGTAAATCTTGCATAGGCAGGGCGGTTATAAAAGAGGGTTCCTACACTGGTGCCACAGGACTCGAGCATTGGCCTTCTTCCACGTTACATGCGAAGCTGAGAGAGTGCATTGCTGCAGATACTTCTTCCCCACACGTTGTAGGCCGTCTGCTTGTTTCCAGTTTCGAAGATGTTCAACTATTGATCTTGTCCGTTCAGTTGAGATGCTAACGGGGGTACTCAAGCTTATATCGATGTCGCAGATGAAAATAGCCATGTCTACCCTCAAGGAGAGACACGGTCTTTCATTTGGATAGGTGTCAAACAGTCATTCGGATAAAGTGTAAAATAGCCGATCTTGGTTGGTGGAGCACAGAGTCGTGGAGAAGCGATGTTGCACGCGTTTCGGTAAGACTATTTGGACGGATATCATCTACGCTTCGTCAGTCCTAAGAAGATACTCAGGTTCCTTGGAGAAATGTGTCTGGGGAGATCTTGCATAATGTGGGTTGACAGTTGTCAATGAACGTTGACAGCTGCAAAGAGCCGTAAATTTCTAGCGCATCTGTGGCACCACAGGTGGGCCGCGATTTGTAGACCTCAGACCAGAACCGACAGATCTAGTATTATGAAAAACTTTGCGGCTCTTTAGGTGCCCACTGTCAGTGAATACCACAAAACCCTGCAGCAAAAGTACGTCAATCGCAGAATCGTAAACGGGCAAACAAGGTGGTATAACGCTCCCGCCTATTGAATACATCCTAGATGCGTCCCTTCAGGATCCTCATATGATGAACGGACAGAATTTCCGTAGAGAAATTATTAAAAATAAAATGGTTGAGCACCCCAAGATTCGCGTTCAACTCGTGGGGTTGAAAACCACTAGCACAACGACACAGAAGTCCTTCATAATATAGTGACCTGGTGCAGTGCCAATTATTGATATTTCGGATCCTTCCCGTCGCCCTTGTTGAGAAATTAAATCAGAGTTCTCGCCCAAGAGCTTTCATCCCAGGCCAGAACATGACACCAAATGAGACCGGTAAGGGTTCAAAGTAGAAGGTTGTGATGAAATCTTCGCCGTTTAGAAGAATAGGTCGATATGGGGCTTGAATTAGCCTTGAGACATATTTGAATGCACAATTTCCGTATCTTCCGCTTCACAATTGGTATCTGCATGGCTCTTTTCTGTTTCTTGTTTCTCGCCTTTCTCTGGTCTAAGCGGCTCTTGTGTTTGACATCATAAGATCCGATCCGGGTACTATCTGAGTTGCCCTCACCTCTCAGTTTGTGCCAGTCCATTCCAAGGCCAATTCATCAGTAGGATCTCGACTTGGTCCATATCGAGATTGTTCACGAGTCCGTTCAATGTGGTCGTGATACTGCGTGGTTCGTCATATGGTGAGTTTCAAGTAAAGCTCATGCACTAGGTAAGGTTGCGAAAGGACTAATCCATCTAGCAGGCATATTACAGATCTTATCATATTGTCCTACCAGATACGAAGCAAGTAGAGAATTGGATCTAGTCCGTTCCTTCTTCTTCGCTTCGCCTCTTCATCTCTATAACAGTGAGTGTCAATAGACCCGGCTGACCTGCTAGCTCGGTTAACGATACAGCTAGACCAATTTCTAACCGTACGTGACATCCATTGTCTAACTGGCGGTATTTGATCTTACAATAGGGTCCTTGAACCATTGTGGATTTCACATGAAAGACACCTTCAGTTAATACGTCAGGTGGTCATGCAGGAACCCTCGTCTATTCAGAATGACCTGATGCCGCCTATGCACCTTATTCAGAACAATAGGCAAATGACAGAGCCCCAAACACATTGTCAAGCTTCAAGCTTCGGTAGCCAACACCACTTAAGCTCACTCACCCCTCCATGTTCCACATCCGTTGTACCCCAAGCCACCATGAACGAAATGAACGACATGGGTGATTACGAGGTGAGTTTATATGGCGTTTAACAATAGGACTGAGCTGACTGAACGTAGGCACAGTTCCAATGGGTATCTGAGCAGCGCCACAGCCAGCCTTCGGCATGTTTCGATAATTCCGAATTCACGTTTAACCCCAACGCCTTTCAGGTTCAAACGCAAATACAGAATGGTTTCAAGAATGCCTACGGTAGACAGTTGCAACACGGTGTTCTCTGTGAAAGTCCTGCAGTTGATCTCGGCGACTATCAGGTTCAGACGCCAATCTACAACAATTTCGGAAACACTAATGCCGGACCATGGCAACAAGATGTCCTCTATGGAAACCAAGCTCATGTGGCGTCGTGGGCAGATCCCCGCATCCCAGACCTGAATTTCAATAATCAACTTCCTCTTTCTTCGAGTCTTGTCGAACGACTGCCTAACCAATTCTACGGTTCTGAGACGCCGCAAGGAACATCATGGAAAGACTTGGGCACAACACACACGTTCGGGATCTTGATGCCAAATGCCAAGGTTTCAACCGTTCATAACGGCTTCCAATCTCAACCTCTAAACAACCAGGTCGACTTAGATGGCATGAATTTTCCATATGTCAACGGCAGGAGCACTCTTGATGCCCCCTTTCGCTTTGATGGATCATACGACGTTTCTCAGATGGTATCTTCTACGGCGGCCGGTGTGAAGCACGAATTCGTCGAGTCCAGCGTCCATAATCTTGTTGAAGGAAATCCCGACTCCAGTCCCATGGGTCCCTCGAGCTCACAAGCCTGCACTCCTTGGACCGTTCTTGATGACAACAGTACGGCTCCTACAACGCCGTTCAACACGAGACAGAATTCCTTCGTCTTCAACAATGGCCAGACTCCAGGTTTGGCGTTTGACAACTCTCCACAAACAGATTGGACGGGAACATCTCCAGCCTCGACTGACAATGTGGGCGAGAACCATGGGTCGTTGCCAATAACCGCAAGTTCTCCATGTCCTACCATGGATAGTACAACAAATGACTTAGCTATACCTGTCAAACGTAAAGTCAAACGGGCCAAAACTCCTGATATGGGGCCCCCTAACACGGATGAGTTCCTTCTCAGGGCGAAATGTGCTGGTTGGAGCTACAAAAGTATCCGCGAGAAGGGTGGCTTCATTAGGACCGAGTCTACACTTCGTGGTAGGTACAGGATGTTGACTAAAGCAAAGGAGGACCGGGTCAGAAAACCAGTCTGGAAGCGTCAGGATGTAAGTTCCCCAGAATTCCTAATACCCAGCTCTTTACTAATTCCTTTTAGCACGGAGTCCTTGAGCGAGCCGTAAAGAAGTTCGCCAAGTATACCTCGGTGGACAAGGGAAACAAGACTACAATTCGCGTTATTGACCCGGAAAAGATATCCTGGAAGCAGGTGGCAGCGTATATTCCGGAGAACGGCGGCTCTTATCCATTTGGCGCCGCAACTTGCAAGAAGAAGTGGCTTGAACTTCATCCACGCGGTGAGACCAAGTGATAGGTATGTCTCGCGGTATCAGATCAGCGCAACGCTTTTATCTTCCAAAAATGTGGGACACTATTGCTGCCATCACTGGTGTATGCATGGCACTTGGTGTCCTTCAAAACTTTGAACGTATGGGTATGGTGAAGGATGAACAGTTCTCATTATATAGAACTTGGATATCCTGGGCACCGTCATTTTTGGGGTTTGGTTTGCGGAGTTGGTGGAACCCTTGGCCATGGTGGTACTGCTTTGATTTCTTCCATGGCGAAGCAGATAGAACTATCCTTAAAAAAGGTAAATAGTTGAATATATCGGAATTGCTTTGCACTGAAATCGCGGGATTGCGTATTGCCTTAAGACGTCGTTGCTCGGTGCCTTGGGTTCAGCTTGAGCTAACATGGTGTTATTCTTAGAATCGACCGTTGTAGTTGAAATAAACTACGAATTGCTTAGGGTTGGCGTCCCGGGGCGTTGCTGGTGCGCCGGACCAAAACAGTATGAGCTAACGCTCAGGCGTCATTGGCGTGATCAACCCATCTCGACTCGGGGAAGGGCACCAGTCCTTCTTCCGCCGCATATAATTCCCCTCGAAGTCCGGACTTCATCTCTACATCACTCCATTACCATTCTATCACTCTCATTCATTACCTTTTCCACTACCGTGAAGATGTTGGATCTGTCTATCCCTCTCTCAACTCTGGTTGCGACGAGATTCAGAGGAGCAAAGGCTACCCCAAGCCTGATATTCTCCAAAACCCAACTCACAGTCATTCGCACCTCATCAGGCGTTCCGGTATGTAAGTAGGATCGGCACGAGTCCGCTCCCATCACCTAGATTGACAATCCATACTGCAGTTTCAACTCCTCTATTGCCCCGCATTGGCGAAGAAAGAGAAGAAAGATGAACTGGACAAGAACAAACCCAAGAGCCCAATGCCTTACCGAGACCCATTTGATATGCCGCAAGGACATTTGTTTATCGCAGAAGTTCCACAGACCGATCCCTCTCATGTCCTGGTTCTGAATAAGTATCCGGTGATCCAAGAACATTTTATAATTACGACGAAAATCAACAAGCCTCAAACACACCTTTTGGAGCCGATCGACCTTGGCCTAACTTACAATTGTCTCGAAGCTTGGGAGGAACACAGTATTCCTCTGCACAGGAAACGTCTTTTCGCCTTTTTCAACTCCGGTCCGCTCAGCGGAGCCAGTCAGCCGCATCGGCATTTACAATTCCTCCCAGTCGAAAGTATGACTCGAGGTGCTGATTCGAAAGGCTGGCACGTCCTCGCCGAATCCCTTGGAGATTCTCTAGCAGAGAAAGTAGCCTCAGGGGAAGCAGGTCCGCATTAAAATTGCGCCTTCATACCACCCTATACTTACTTTATTCCCAGATCCCCTAGTACCCCAATGCTCACCTCGTCTCCCCTTCCGCACATACGCCCTCCACGTCCCCGAAAATCCTACCCAAGATCAACTTTACACCATCTACATGAAGCTTTTCCGCATGGCCGAGTCGGCTGTGCGCGATTTCATTACCACAAACCCCGGTAAGCTCGAGCTCCACGATACCTCGACCGGCAACTCGCCGATAAGCTACAATCTCGCAATGACCCGGAATGTCATGATCATATGTCCGCGTCAGAATGGGGGCAAGCATTTCCAAACTAAGGAGGGTGAGGTTCTGGGATATATCGAGCTCAACGGAACCATACTGGCGGGTACGGTCATGGTTAAGTTGGAGAAAGAGTGGGAGCTCATGAAGAACGATCAGTCGCAGTTGGACATGCTGCTTTCGCATGTTGGATTGCCTCAGAAATGGTCGCACGAGTAGGGTTGTATCATTGAGAGATTGTGTCAGGGTTTATGTTACGCGGTGGATATCTGAGAGGGGTTTTGGCGCTTGATGATTATAATGATTGAGCATGGGGGATCATTTGGCACATACCGAAGTATCTAACGATGACGCATGAGTGGTTTTCTGCTTTCCATAGAATGCAATTCTCTTATTCCCTCGATTACCAATTGTCCTAGAGCAACATCCGCTAATTCTCAAATCCCAGAGTACAGTCCTTTCTTTGAGCAAGGCATCATTTCCCTCGAAAGTCACGTCTATACGTCCTCTTTCTAATCCTCCACCATCCACTGCTGAAAAACATTCCTATATCAAACCAGGGACCCAGCAGTAATTGCATCCTCCCTACCCGTCACTTCTTATCAACACTCCAACCGGCTCTCCATTTTGGAACCCGTCTCCCCCATGGGCAACGCACCGACCAAATTCGCCCGCACCCGCACTTATTTTCTCGGAAGCTCGGATCCTTAGCTCCCGGGTCCGGGATCCGAGCCGGAGACCGAGACCGTGCGCTGAAAGGGGTCACGAAGATGGCATTGAGATGGGATCGTCTATATGCATCAAACACACTAGGTAGCGTAGGAGGGGTGTTAAGGAAGCGAGGGCACGCGTTCAGTTACCTGCGTTTACGAGGTCTTTAGTGTACTACGCGAGCCGATGGTGTCAACAAATGTTCACTCATAACTATTAGACGGCGCTCGACGGGAATTCAACGCCCTCGATTTGAAGCTCTTTGTCCGAACTCCCCGGTTCCTGTACTTTGCTGTCCAATTGCTGTACCCATGGCGCGGCAATAAGCCCCGTCCATTAAGAAATCATCAACTCTGTACTATTCACTTGGGAGATCTGCTGGACGTGAGATTACGCGAAGCCAGATGCACGGCAAGAGGGAATAGATAACTATCTAACCAGACGGCGGAACAACTCCTATGATAAACCATTCCGTTGAATTCAAGTGGCTCACCCGTCATCAATGTATCTACCCAATTCTTCATCCTATCCATCTGACCAATCCCTATTTGGGTTTCTGAATTCAGTATCACGGCACTGGCTACTTAATCCCGCTCCTATTGGGAAAGGAGCTCGTTTACTCAAAGCTAGAATCACGACATGCAACGCACGGTCACAACCCAAATCAAGAGTGCAAAGTTCTTCTATTCTATCTACGGCATGTTTCATAGACTTAAACCGCACCAGGTGCCCACCTCGAAACATAGCCGAAGTAACGTTTGATTTCGATTCGCCTCCACTCTCATCCACCGAAATATCAAGGAAGAAGAAAAGTTGCAATTGACTGACTCTAAGTAGTCCCGTCGAGGCTGGCTAAGCTTAAGTAATTCTGGTGAAGGCGATGGACTAAAGTAGTTTTAATAAAGGTTTAGGCGTGTTGTGTAGAATCATTGAGTTCGTAGTGTCGACTTGCTGAGGGTCTTTGGGCATTTTGTTGGAGTTTCCGCTTCGAGTAAGTATTCAGCCGTTGGTGCTCAAGCGACTCCTTGAGCAAAAGCGGGTTTGAGGTCGGTTACTAGGCGATCGCAAGTTGCTGAGGATACGAGTTGTAGTCAACGAGATTCCTTTCGATTGAGACGTTGCAGAAAGGGGAATAGCCCCAAAACCCCAGGGGAGATCAGACTTCGAACCAACGGAGTTCCGGTGACATTGACGGTGATTTTCTTTTTAGCTGAGAGATCAATTCAAGAGACGCTCAATAGACTCAGGAAACAGCCGACATTTGTGTGGTCTTCGTCAAGAGTATTCGTCTACTTCCTGGCTTGTGTGTGGTATGAATTTATTGTGTAAAAGTTGCGAGTTCGGTGGATTGGATCCCTTGCCTATGATTTTGATCGTGTGCTTTCGATCGCTCACAAGACTATGGGTTCTTAAATATGTAGCTCGAGCGCACTGTTTGACAGATGATATTACGGCACGGTGTAAATATCTGAAAGTAAACGACGTGATGAATGCTGCGGCCTTCGGTAAAAGTGGTTTTGCAATGCGAAGTATTGGCTTCATAGTCTCCATGTAAGGCTCCAGAGGACGCAGTGTAGCTTTCATTTCCGACTTTGTGATTCTAAACAACGAAAGATCGTAGATAATTTACGTTTCAAGCTTCCTTCGGGAGGTTCAGTCACTTGGTGTTCGAATGTTCTTTGGTGGTCGACAAAGGATATCGCATAGTGAGTTCTTCCCGATGGGAAGCGTTAGTCATTTGCAGATTAGATGGTACAATCCAAATTTACTCATTATTGTAGTTCACCTGAAACTTTCAGGCTACCAATGTATCAGAGTTCGAGTCTCCTCGGATGTTCAAGGCCGTTGTAGAAAGAAAGAAACGCTTCAGAAACCGCCGAAATCATTGCGGAGATACTATGAAGCTTAACTCTTTAAAGAGGTTGCGAGGCGAAATTTTCTCGGCTTATGGAGCTCATGCAGAAAGGTGTGGATCACACGGCGATGGTCGAAGCAATGTTGTTTGTGAATTTCTTTTTGAGTATGATTCAACGTCCTATGGACTCTTCGATTCTAGTCTTCTATGCGTTTCAAATTAGTACCTTATGCAAAGTGATGGCGTGAATAGGTATTAACTCACATGTTCATCATGAAGAGTGTCCTTGCGTTAAGAGTGTCTCCATTATTGCTGCCGTGACTTTCAAACTGACGAAATGTCCACACGGTAGTTGAGTTCGATCATCGGTAGCGTTACGTCCTGCTAGTTGACGCTGAAGCGAGTTGGACGATAGTTCAATTCTTTTTCGTACTGCGTTGGTCGTTGCTCAAGTGAATTGAGCGATAGTTCACAAGCTGCACTAGGGTTTTCGAAATTGGCATCATAAGATGCTCTCTTCATGTCAGTGTTCAGCTTCTTTTTAGTCATATGATCACCGTTCCTAGTCGGCGCTGATGACTACTCTAGCTCTAGGTGAATCGTCAAGCCTCGGGGTTCTCAGCGCGACTGGGAACGATGGAGTGGATAGAAAAAGAAGAAGAAGAAACATGTGGCTCAAGAAAGTCTTTATTGCCGCAGCTCGGCAGCTGATGAGTCATACGACAAACGACAACCGCCTTGACTCCGAGCAGTGGGGTTGCCGTAGCAACCAAGTCAGGTGCGCAGCAAGACAGATAGAACCGCCCCTAAGTACTGCGGAGTATAGTACTCATGATGCTATGATCTCCTACATCAGTATATCAATCTGAGTAGGGGAATACCTTTCCGGTCTTGGGATTACTATTCTCGAATTCTTTCCGAGTATTGCATTGAAACGTTATCTAGTCTCCACAAGATTCTCCACGCCAAAATCTCGTGCAAATTAGATAAACAGGGTTTGTAACACATAGATTCTTGAAAACTGATCGTGGAAGCCGTCTCGAATAGTTTGGGGGTTCAAGGGCGTTATTGCGGGCGAAAGGTTATTTTTCGTTTGAAGTTTCTATCAATTCCTCCTTGTACTGGCCAAACACTTGTTGTACCAGAAGTATTGCTGCGATAACAGCCGAAGCTCATATCGGACTTAGTCATTCATCCTTAACATCAGAGTAAAGGGGGATACAAGATGACTGAACTGTACAAGACTTACTGAACTGTACAAGGCTTACTGAACTGTACAAAACCGGACAGTACAAGATCTACTGGACTATACAAGCTGACCAAACAATCAGCACACCTAAACAGCCATCCCAACCTCTATTCAATTACAGTACACCTCCTATTTGAGCATACATACCTCGCCAGTCACGTTTCTATACAAGGCCAGTGAATAATCCTTCATGATCAAGGAGGTCTGAGATCGGCAGTCTTACTATGCGCCGGAAAATCGCTATCCAGACGTAGAGCGTGTACAGTGGGCGAAGGTTCCATACTCCAATATGTGATGACGGAGGGATAGTACTGTGTTCAGGAATACCGCAGCCTACCCGACGTCACATCTTCTTCTATGGTTATTCGGAAACTTTAAATTTGCAGAGGTATCTTTGTCATTGATGAGCCAAAATCACTGCCCCGCGGATGTAGGGTTCATCAGGGGGTAAACACTTTCTACCATGCGTGGTTCTGGATTGATCTACAGCATGGGAAGTGTACGTTCACGGTGTGTATCGCTTTGACTGATTGATAGTACCTTTGTGGTTTCGTTGCGGGTGGATGCTTGTGCTTGTGTTGTAAACTTCTTCCTTCACTCGGTAGTTGAAGGGGTCAACGAATGGTTCGGAGGAGAAGAGCGCGAGGAAAGGTAGGTTCGAGATGTCTGTTGGCGTCTCCACCATCGTACCTATCATCAGTCTTGATCCTGGCCGCTAGTATTCAGACACGTGGGAAGAAAAGGGGTTTGAAAGGGAGCGACGTACGATGGGAGCGACGTACGATATGCAAGAGGCAAATCTTCAAGCAGTATCAAGGGGTAAGGTAGGGCAATGCATGTCGGACTGAAACATATCAACATAAGAGCGGTTACGGAGTCTAGAAGCCTGGATGAGATGTCTGAGTGGGAGGAAGTCATGATACCTTCTATTCATCCGTCTTATTCTTGATTCTAGCCCCCTCATTAGCACTCAATCAAATAACACTCCACAAGACATGCAGACTCGGCAATCCACCGCAACGTAAGGGAATGCATGCGAAACAGGGAGACGATAGGAAGGAGTATGGCAGAGGCGAGACATGACTGGATGAGGGAACAATGGTGGTTCTAGACTCCAGGGTGAAATAGGAGGCATGGTTCGTGCAAGGCACCGCTTCCATCCAGATATTTACAGCGATAGAGGTAAGGAAAGGGTAAACGAGAGTTCGAAAGCGACAGATAAACAGATGTGTCTACTTTTCGATGGGTGGCAGAGTACTTGAATGAACAGTCAAAGGTACAGGTGCGGCTGATAGACGCTCGTATTCGGGTTAGGGGGTATAGAGGGGGGTGCAGAAGGTCCTAAGGCTGACGCTGAAGCTGAAGCTGAGGCGCAGTGTAAGGGAAACTAACTCGGGACCAAGGTAGAAGCTATCGGGATAGATGTAAAGGTCATTGAAATAGATGATCACTTTGAAATATGAAGACGAGAGATTGTTGCAGAGAAATAGGATGCCATTGCATCAACTATCTAGGCTAATGCGTCCGGCGCAAAAATTCAGCTGCCTCCCTAAGAGACAAGCAGAAAAGACACTAAACAATATCATGATCCATTAATTCCGATCCCAATCCTTTGTCTTGCCTGTAGATCCCAACCATGAGTATCATGAATCGTGACAAAACCGTGCTAGCAGAAAAGAGAGCAAATGGGTACTTGTGTCAAGAAAGCAAATCGCATGAAAACCACAAGCAAGCCGACCACCGTATTAATACATCCTGTTGCACATCGATGGGAATAGATAGTTTACACGACCATCTCACCCTCGAATCCGGGGACATTATCCACGATCCAAGGTCCTTTTTCCTCCTCTGTCGCATTATGCAGCGCCTCCGCCTTTTTGAGAACCGTAACGTCCAAGTCGGTGATGTAACCATTTCCATCACCAAGGGGCATGCGGACTTCATACTCTTGATCGAGCATCATCTCATCCTTCCACAAACGCCTTGGCCCATCGTAGACGCAAAGCACACGTTTCTTCATCTTCATCTTATCCGTCGCACAACCCCAGCTGACAGGATAATTCTTGCGCTTCTTGCGTCCAGATCCGACGAGAGCGACACCACCTTTGCTGAAGGTGAGTCCTGCTCGTCGAGCGGTGTTGCCGTTCTTTGTGTTTTTGGTGATGCCACCCCCGATGTGCTGCGCCGCGCCGACACCCCGGGGATGTGCTGATTGTCAACTTGAGTTGTTGCGGCGCGATTTGAGGGCGCCTTTGCCGGAACGGGCAGACCGAGCGCCGTAGTTTTCATCGTTCGCGTCATCAGCATCAACCTCTTCCTCTTCCTCCTCCTCATCCTCCTCATATGATGGAGCCGAGTATTCCATGGAAGTCGGTAAGCAGTGCATTTCCAAAGTATCCTTAACACCAGTATCATCAGCTACAGATGCGAGGAGCTTCTCGTTAATACCCTCCGAGGGCTCTATTTGTTGTACAACGCGGAGTACGCAATCGTCTAGATGCTCGTAGAACTCTTGAGCATTGGCAAAGGTTACTGAACAAGTGGAGCAAGTACCGGCGGAATTCTGTGGTGTGGTGGTGTAACTCTTCTTGGCGGTCTGAGGTGACTTCTTGCGGCTATTTGGAGGAGTCTGCTCCACACCGTGGACAGATGTAAGATGGCGCTTGAAGACATCGGCACGGTTGAAGCTCTTCTCTGCGGCGGAGCCAGAGCCAGGGCAGAACCCACACACCATCGTACCCTTGTAATGGGTTAAAGTATGTCGGTTCTTGTCGTATTTCCTTGCAAATCCCTTCTGGTGGTACTCACAGGTAACGATCGGGCATTTCTCAGGTCGTTCCGTTTGATGGGTTAGCATATGAGCTTTGAGATCTTTGAAAACTCGGCCGCACTCTGGAATGGGGCAAAGACCCTTCTCCTTTGATTCCTCATCGAGCTCGTAGCTACCACTCCTTCGGCTGGCTTGAGAGTACTTGGAATGAACGGATGATAAAGATGGTCTCCTTGAACCTTGGTACTGGGGATATGGGGCGAATTCAGCAGTGTGAAGATAGGGCGATTGGCTTCCATTCTTGAAATGTCTCGATCCAGAACGGTACTGACTCCTTACTGAGCCCATTGACGGAGCAGGGGATGGTGGCTGTTCGATATAAGGGAAGTGGGGTGAAGGTGTGGTGCGGATTTCTGGGTATGGAGAAGCTGCGAACGGAATCGGCGAGGGAAATGGTTGGATAAGTGTCGGGTCTGGAAGAAACATTAGTCACAAGATTCTTCAATGAAATATGACGCAAGAGAATAGCAGAAAGATCTAGCTACAGAGTGAAAATACAGGGTAAGGAAACCAACAAGAAATTCCAAGTGGAGAATTGTAGTTTCTACTGCCTTGGTCGGGGAAGGAAATAGATTGACTATTAGGAGATATAGAGATGACTGATGGTGCAGGAGATGGCGCTGCCGGTGGCCATATTTGATGAGATAACAATGAATTTCTCCGCCGCTTGGTTGTTTCGCTGCCTTCCCATGGCGCATTTCTCTTTTGCGTGTTATTGAGCTTGACTGGAGGAATAGAAAAAGCCGAAGCTGGAGTACCAGGGGACTTGAATGTAGGAGAAGCACATGGAAGCTGCACCGATTGTTTTGCTACTTGAGCATCCCAAGGTGAATATGTAGAAGATTGAGAAACTGGACTTTCCGACATGGTTTTCGCAGTCGCTTTTTGTTGCGATGAAGGTAATTGAGATGAAGCAACGCCTGATGATGACGAAGAAACTTTTGATGACTCACCGACGCAACCTGGCATCTTATCGGTCGCGACCATGGCCTCATATTCAAAGCTCGAGGTAAAACTGTCTTGACTAACAAGACCCGGAGCGAGTCCAAGGCCTTGACCCATGACATTCCAGGAATCATGGTACTGCGGATTCATGGAAGGAGACCCCATAGCTGAAGAAGAAGTGCTAGGAATTGAAGCGCCGGATTCTGATGCTGCTGATAGATGAGGAGGATGGATGTCGAAGGAATGAGAAGCAGAGTTGGCTGGCGATCCGGCGTCGCTGTAAGAATGGTAGCTATTCTTGATACTTTGCGGAATGCCGTCCAAGCTGAAGTTGAACTCCTGTGATCTTGGGGCGTTGGAGAACGCTTGTATCGATGACTGTGAGTCAAACGTGCTGTAGGTATGGTCAAATGCCGGAACAGCCATGTATGACTGGCTGGAAGTAAATGCTTCTTGGTAATTCTCCTGCTGAGGATAGAGATCGAAATCTGCGGTCGGCATGGTAGTCGGTATCGAATATTCGGCGTATGAAACCATGTTAAGAGAAAATTAATCCTCTACGATGCTTTAGTAAAGAGTAAAATGCGAGGCGCAGCCCCCAAGATATTTAACCAAAAAGTTGTAGCGCGGACTGTGATGCTGATGTTATAAACATGGGGTGAAGTACCTCTTGGAATCACACGGGTGGCCTATTTAGCTAGAGATGCTTGGTAAAAGTACAAAGCACACGGTGGGTCAAATCGGAGGTTCCAGGAAGATCAAGGAAACGTGGTGATGCGGTCAAGATTTGGATCTTCCTTCTCTTTGCTGTTGTTGTCGAAAGGTGAGGTACTAGCGAAAGACCAAGCTCATAACCCGTGCCTTGAACAACTTGAAGATCGAATTGTTCCCGGAGCTTCTGGTGGTCACAGTAAAGTATGCTGATCAACTCTGGATTTGGGTGGTCTGAAATTCGGGGGCGAAGTTCGATTATGATATAAGAATATCTCGACGGCCCCCAGATGCGCAGCAAGTGTGAACGACTGGCACCACGGTCCACGGACCCTTGTATTGCCCTATGGGGTCGCGAGACAGCACGGCCATAGTCTGGCACGAGAAAGGCGCGAGAGGAGGAGAAAGCATTGACGCTAAAGGTGACCGAACTGTAGCAGACGGTGAATCCGCGCTAGGAAATTAAGAGAGACAGTATTGCTTTGCTTTGACGAGTTAACGAGTTGGGTGCCGCCGAAGTTTGGCAAGCAGATGTACCTCCGCCTCTTTCGCCTGCTCCGGCTGCGCAGAAGGGCAGAAGTCTACCAGATTTTGCGGTGTGTCGCCAGACTCGCCAGAGGCCACTCTAAGCCCCCAATCTGCGCAGCTGCAGCGCTAGTCCCTCACTGGTTTCCCCCACCTGCACAAGCACCTGCAGGTAGATACGTCGACGAGTGGGACGCTTGGGTAGAGAGGACGAATTTCGAGCATCTGTGCCATCTCTGGGCCCAAGGAACCTTGCCTATCCAATTGATGGTCCTTGGTCCAAGGGGGTTGACCACCGAGACCACCCCCCAAGAAGCCTCCCTTGACCTCAATTTGACCCCTGTTCTGCAACTTCTGCCACTTCTCTCTAGGCGGCCCGCTTGTGTAGATCCCTGGCACTCCTCCCAAATACGACATCGGCCGGCCCTTTCGTTTCATTAACGTGGACACTCCCCTCGCCAGATCGGGGAGAAATAAGCGGACGTGGCTCTTTCGGTGGCTTTTTTGGGAGAAGAGAGTTCTTGAAGATGCAATCACCGCCAACCACAAGCCTTCAATCTTGAGGATCGTGCTTCGGGTAGAAACACTTTCACTCTTTAGTCGTGGGACTCTCCCGTCAATGGAATACAGCCAAGAGAGGTTTAACCATACTCTCGGACACCACATGAGGTTCTGATTGGATTGGCCGCCGGCACACTGTGAGCACTGTCGCTCATGTCCGGGGCATGGGCATTATTCCACTACTGGCCTTTAGGGGATCTGTCTGTGGAGGGGTAGCCGGTAGCGAAACAGGTACAGTACAAAGAAAATGCACATTTGACTGATTTGAGTAACTACCGGTAGTATCCGTAGCATCGTAGGTTTTACTGAACCCCCCCAATAGCTAGGCGAAATGATAAGTAAGATGTTGTGTGCCTAAGGCAAAACCAATCAGTGATCTTAACCGCTTCTCCGTATGGGTTGTTGATAGGGGTCGGGCCGAAATTCGTCACAGCTTGCACCTCAAACGATCCGTTTCGTAGCGGAGGGGGGTTTGTGCTCAGTCTGGCAGATGGTGCGTTGGACAGACTGGCGGGAGAATCATCAAGATCGTTCAGTCCGAGGGTTCTGAGTGGCCGTGATGCAGAATTTTGCCAGTCTCTCTCTTGATTGTATCTGTAGCTTGGCGCTCTCACTTATTAGTCTTCCATTCACGAGCGAATTAGTCCAAGTGTTAGCAAAGGCGGTGGAATGTAGGGTACCAAGACTTATGGAATTTTCTCTAACCCCTGGATGGAACCCTCATATCACCAAATTTACCTCATTTAGACTGAAGCCAAACCCTTTTGAGCGTACCGTTGCAGCATGCAAGCCTTAACCATGCGGCTTTGCAACGCACCGCCTCTGTTGTCACCGACTCGACTTTTCTCTTCCTTTTTTGCACATGATGCAGTGGAGGGATGTTAAATGTGTCTTTCATTCTATCCCTTTCTCCACCGACTGTCGTCACCGATTCCTCATAACAGTGATTTCAACGTGTGCTCATGTCCATGTCGTTATTGTTAGAGTCCAGTATCCTTCACCGTACAAAGGCTCGCACCGAAGTTAGGCTCCTGCAAGGGGTTTCACAACACCATACACCCTCAATGAAAGGTCTATTAGATGCTTTTATTTTTGCAATTGCTCCAATCGATAGATGATACGTTGGATGCATGTTGATATAACCACCCGCGACATCATATCATTCATTATTCCTTCATGCCTGGCGTATCAGAAGAGCAGTTAGGCCACAACCCAACGGTCATGGATAAACGTTGGAGATCTGACCAGCCAGATTTCGCCATGTTGTTTCATATTCCCACTCCGCTTCGTATTTATCCGTGACCCAAGCACTGTCTTACGGGTCATCATTCCATTCTCTCCGGTTCCCGGCCCCTTGGATAGGGCTGATAAGCGGTCTCGTGGGCGGGTTGGAGGAACGATTAACGAGCATGGAGAGACAAGCCTTAAGAGCTTGACTCTTTGCAGCGACGCTGTTTGGCCTTTGAGTTTTGTACAACTTCTACCGTCATTCGTCAGTCGCCATTATTGTTCGTGAGATGTTGTGCTGCCCGGTTGCTGGAGCGAAGTTGCATCCAATTCCTTCGTGTGCAATATTTCCCGGCAAATGTAACCCTCGCGTTGCACATTTCTTTAAACCCGAATGTCATCGTGTTTATTTGCTCTTCTGTAATTCTCAGAGCAGCATTCGCACCGAATAGCATCATTGTGTCTTCCTCAGTAGGTCTAGAATATCTGTACAGTCAGAGAAAACCCGCCCTCGGAGAGGATTACACTGTCCACATCTTCCACTGAGATATTGACTGAAAAAAGGGTCGTCCCAACATCATCGTCCGTCGATGGAACGATGACACAAAGTATGGCGATACTGTATTCGCCGAAGATACCATCCATATCAACAGCCCTCCTCCGATAGGGTTATGGACTCATGGTTTGACTTAAAATATAGCACATTTCCAAAATTCATTTCGTACCCCGCAGAAGATACACTTGCAGATTGTGCCAAAGAACAAAGCTCGATTGTAGAGTGTTAGGTTTTCGTTAATGTGAATTCTTCCCTCTCGGCGTTTCCGTGCCCCCCAGGTGACCCCTCTGCCCTTAAAATTCGAATAAATCAAAGCCAAAACTTGAACGAAAGAGACAACATTTGGCCAGCAAGGCTTACATGTTCATGTTGATTGCATCATCATTTGGGTCGCCGTTCAAACATTGGAACTAATATCTTGACCTTCTTTTGATGGTGTGTATTTCGTACTCAAGTCTCAGGGCGTACGTAGTTGTATTTCTTCGCTGGCGTTGCACTCCTACACGGACCACCGCCGACGAGCAAACGGACGGCGGGGAACAAGGGGAAGCCACCTTGACAATAAAACCAAGATCTAACTGTGGCGCTTCAACAAGCGTGACAAGTCCACAGATATCTAAATTTGGACTACCAGCCACACGGTAGTAAGAAGCTCGGTCCTCTCATGGCGGTGCCCTCTCGTGTTCGTCATTACAGGAAGGGGATGCTCTTCATGACGAGGACGACTGAGCTTCCTCCCATAGCATAAATCCTTCCTTGGACGTTATGTGATTATCAATTGGATGAACATAATAGAGCATCACGCGTGGGACTTGCAGTATCTGCTCCTTCAAGAAATGGGATGATAGGGGCCGTTTGTTTCGAGATTCCGACAGATGTTGGTCCATGGATAAGCGTGTTCTCTCAAATAATCGGAAGAGAGTGCATGTTGCCGCGATATGTTATCAAAAGTCCCAGACGGAAAGACCCAGTCAGTGTTGAGTTCTGGTATTGCTGCCGGTACTGTTTGTTCAATAATACAGCAACTTGAGAAACCTCCCTTTTGGAAACCCCCACATGGGATGAGCAGGATGAACAGGAGACCGAAGAAAATGAATAAGGTATCTCCTGTTGTCGCAAGTCTGATCAAAGAAATCCGACTTACGGTTGCTGATTGGTGTTTAACACGAGATCCTAGACGGCTCCTTTAGCGCGGAGCCCCGACGGAAATTTGATGATTGATCGGCTTCATCTGTAGATCGTAAGCACGGCAGGAATATACCCCGCCTCTACCTTGTTGTCACCTTTATAGAAAAGTTTTCTGTCAGCAAAGATCCGTAAATATTATCAATCTCGGAGAGGCCATATCCTGATATCGTGTCAACAAAAGAACCCGGAATTTTCCATCATACTATTCTTATCCGATACCAGCATTGAATTAAGCGGTTATACTATTTTGGCTGTTGCATTAGGACTAGTAGACAGGATGCCACATGTAAAACCATATCTCTTGTGATCTTGCTTCAAGTACCCGTGGTATCCTGGGTTCCTGTAACTTTATTGTCCAGGATACCCTTTCACTTTTAAAAGTATGTTGTAGAATTCGTCACTGCTGTCCAGAAGCATCAAAGGTGTGCGAATTTGCAGGGCCGGTCGATATAGTTTTGGGTTACCCACCACGCAGAGCCGCTTCAAGATAGGAAATATTGAACGAAGCTGCATTTGCTACGCAAGCCACGAAGCGAAATCTCCAGATTTGGCTTGATCTAGAACCGCTGGGCTGGCGGGTGATCACCATGGTGAGTGTTAGTACGACCGTGTAAGCCATTGACTTTCAACGACAACGGGAACAATAATGACAACGACGTCAAGCAAAACATTTTACAAAATCGAGAATTGAGATCTTCAAATCACTCTTGACCACCAAGAAAAGTGACACTAGTAATTACCTTATCCGAAAACCTTCCTCGCTTTGATCGCATTCATGTACCTCAGGAAGATTGTAAGGTTTGGATAGCACTCGAACCCGCCGAATCACTTCTCTGAACGTGACTGGACCCCAAATGTGATATATAGAACCCATGGTTATGCATCGTATCAACTATTAATTGAGCAGTTTCATGTACGTCCGTAAGCGGGGAAGATAAAAGCAATGCCCCGAAAGGTTCCACCCCGCATCTGCACCGCAACGGGACGAGGGGGTAATCTTTGGGACCATGGACGCGAGACCCAAGGAACCGTGTGCCAGAGTTACGGGTTCAAGTTCAAATCTTCAACCAGGAGCATCTCTAGATTGTAGCCCGGCTATCCCTGGTGTTATTTGACGGTTCCGTTCGCTTCCTGCAACTGTCGTGATCATAAGATAAGCCACCAGTTTTGCACAGAGAGAACTAAGGCCCCGTAGCATTCGACTTAATGTTTCTGGCCGCAAACGGACCTAAAAACAAACTTCGAGGATCCCGTGTCTCAATGTACCTGCTAAACTCATCACTGTTGAAGCCGGCGGCTCGCCGATGCCTAAGTCATGTTGATCGATAATCCTTCGGTACACCGAACGACTGGTTTGAACCGTATGATAGCAGGGACAGGCACATTAAAGAAGTTCCCAAGGGTACAGGCTGAATATCGTACGGAAAATTGGAGTAAGGATCCCAATCTTGGTGATTTCTGATGTTCATTTTGAGCCCTTTAATTTATGCCTGCCCTTTCCACTGCTGACCGACTGCTTGATACAACCCTAATGATGTACCGAGCCTGAGGTGCAGGGAAACAGACCATGCATCGGAGTGATTGAGCCTGCATATGCCCCTGCTATTATGCAAGTGCTATATTTCTGGGATTTATGTAGAGAAAGGAAGGTGAGTTGGCAAGGTCAATTCGATCGATTGAGAATTTTTACATTGGAGCTTCGCACGTGTGCATGATCCTGTGGAGTTAATTTTCATTCTGGAATGACCGGAATACGCCATGAAAGCGCCATTGTTGTAGATAACCGCATTGATATGGTAGTCCTTTGAATAATGACAAGGGAGATCGAAAAGGTTTCGCAGTATTCAGACCATCTTACAAGTGCTAACAAATTTTACATGTTGTTGGTTGGACATCTTTGACCAGTAATCAAGAAATTAGAGCAGTTCTGGACTATCCGCACCTATTAGCCAAAGGGAAGGACCTCGCAAAAAAATGAATAAATCTATCTCTATGTAGTGCGTAATTGTTTTTGTTGTAACATTGGAACGAGCATGTTCCGATTGGCTGCTTCCAGAGTTTCAGAGGTTCATCCGCTGCCATGACTTACCTTGCAGTTTATTTGTAATCACTCAACTTCAAGTTTTGGGATATGATAACCCAAGATAAATAAGTTGTGTTCGAAGGTTGTGTCTCTAAAGTCTTAAATCACGAAGCTGTCAAAGTAGGCCACGGCTGTGATTGCCGTCCTCTGCCGTTTTAACTCCAAAATGATTTGGTAACGAAACCTTGATAGACCGGGAGATAGGAGGTTGAAGATAACACCAAAGTCATCTTAATAAGCAACAAGTTTGAGTTTGCCTTCCAGTTCCTCTTGGAATCTTTGGTAATAGGTCGTAGGAGAAGTTTGCAGTTAGCAATTACGTATGGGTAAGTGCAAGTTAGATGGATCTGCTGTAGTTGTGGCAGAAAAGGGACGTTGATGCCCCGTGACGACTACCAAAACTTTTGGAAAAGACCTCTTTGACCAATTTAAAGCTGATCAGATAACAATCGAAGTCGCTGTAGCCAGGTAGGTCAGGGTCAGTAAGTGTCCAGCATGAATATCCGCTCTTCTTGGAATGCTCACTGGTAAGCACCCCGTAAAACTCCCACATACATTATATGAAAAATATCAGTAATGAAGTGCTGCAAACACGGGTAATGTGAGAGACAACACATCTCCCAATTCACTCAGGTAAGCAATAAGTGAGTGAACAGGTGTAACTGCATTCTCGCAAGTCAGCCTAGTAGCTGAAGTACGGTATCTAGGGTGATGAGAGAATGAAAAGTAAGGTCTGAGGTCGGGTGTACCTTAGATGTCTGAATAAATTTTGTACACTAGGGGATCGTATGACTGGAGAAGGGAAGAGCGAGCGAGGAGGTGAGACTTTCGGACTAAGAAAGAACTTCGCCCAAGAGTGAACATCAGTGTAGTCTGTTCCAGCAGGGATATAGGAGTTGTCTCTGAAAAGCAAATTAACAGTTATTAGAGACCGTTCATAGGAGAGAGGAATACCTATTGCCTTGCATTCAAGAAAAACATTGAATCACCACTTAGGATCTGGTGCAGCAGCAGCAAATATCATACTCGAATAAGCCATGAATTCTCTCTTCCTGTCGTCAAAATTTACTAATATATAACGTACTGTACATGGAAACCCTCCAAATGTCGATTAATAATGTAATCTAAAAAGCCTATCAATGACTTTATGCTATAGTTAGTCCTTAGAACTTCAGACGGGAGCACACAACTATACCTTTTCCATCCTCCATCATCCAGCCCGACATATCAATTTTCCAAAACTGGTCTTCCCCAATATATATCTTGACCTGCCCTTCTCGAAACCACATCCGTCTCGTTGCTAACAATATCCTAAAGAAGGAACCGGCGACGGAGAACGCAGCGCGCGTTAGAATATTTTGTCTCGCTTTTTTTTCTCGTATCTCCCTCCTTAAGACGCTCCACGGATCTTGAAAACCAGCAACCCTTGCTCCAATGGTTATGTCTTGTAGGGAAGCTTCTTTAACCACCCCTTTAATGAACGGAATGAAGGGCTTTTCTCGTAAAACGATTTTGATGGTCGGCCTAGAACCGTTTCTAACCGGAACTACAGTAAGAGATTTTACCAAACCATGTGGAGCCCGGACAAAGTAGACCCCAAAGGAGATTAACAATAGCGATGATGCACCATACGCATACGGTACGAACCAGGGGAGGTTCGGAGGTCGTCGCAGAACAAAGTTATCGAGAGTGTAGGCGCCAGCTAGGAAGAATAAGGTCCCTGTAGCTAGGGCGTTCCAGGTAAAGAAAGGGGTACGAGGGGCCTCATAGATCACGGTTGGAGTCGTTTTCAGCGCAAGCGACGCAGGTGTCGTCACTCTCAACGAGGCATTGGGATTGGACGGATTCGCCGCTGGCACCGACCCTTTCTTGAAAGATGGAGCTTGAGGAAGCTGTCTGACACGAATTGACCTGGAGAACCATCGAATATTACGCGAGGGTTGCGTCTCTTGAAATTGGGTTACAAAGGAGCGAAGTGCAGGTGGTAGTTGTAGGTATTTACAGCGGAACGAACTGGCGCATCTTATTGAGACGATAGACATGCTATGTTGAGATTAATTGCTTGTGTAGTAGATAAGTGATACAATTTTACTTGCTCAATGAAGCTTGCCGTCTTGTTAGTTGTCCAAAGGTCTGCAGTTCAATGAAGCTGTGGAGCTTCCATACGAGTGATGTTCGCCGAGAATTTAGCGCATGCAGAATTCTTCCGACACCTTGGCATTTCAAAATCCTCGCTCTACACCACAGATTAGTATTAGAATAAAGGACTGCTCCTATATACTAGTAAAGTCGTAATTAGTAATAAATAAGGCTATAAGTCTTACCTAATTTATATGAAATATAATATTTATAAGTATTTTAGCTTTTAAAACTTATATTATTGTTACTGAGGGGAGTTTAAACCGCTCTGAGCCAGAACTAGAGAGGTATAAACACGCGCGAGGTTTCTCACTGATGAGAGACCTGTCACGATCTGGATCTCAACGATCGTAACAGTGGTTAGTGGCATGATGGATTGACGTCGGTCCATAGGCCTTGGCACACATGTAGATATATCTTCCCCTACCACCACGTAGATAGCTCCTCAACTTGTTGTCCTTCGTCAATAGTAGTATCGTTGTGGCCAGCTCGCATCTGAAGATACTCGCTATGACACCTCCTTCCTGGAAGGGTAGGTTTCCGCTTCGTGATAGAACGTGTAAAGGCTTGCACTTCAAGTTAACGATATAACTTGCTTCTTCTTTACTCTCTCTCCAAGGCTTCACAATAGAGACAAGTGATACTGCACGAACACAGTATGACAAAGGTGAGTTAAGTCAAAGATCGTAACATCTAATATATGCTGGTTAGATGGTAAGAAGAACCACGAAGAATCTAAATACATGCGTAAAGGAGCGTTCTTAAGTATTCCTTCACAGTCCTGAAATGAGCGTGCTCCCGCCCGCTCCCATCTGCTCCCATCTCCACAAGTGGGATCACCTTGCTTACTAACCGCTGATCACGTGACTTCTCGTCGTAGTTTCTCCAACACGGCATGGCTTTTCGTGCTCTACTCGCTGTTGATGCCGTTTCTTGTCTTGGGGCCGTAACAAAAAAATAACTTTAAAGTTAATTAATTAATAATCAAGTGAATTAATCAACAATCAAGTGAATTAAGTAAATAGTTATGTTATGGCCATAGGACAAGCGCGAGAGAATACCAAGTGTTAAAGATATAAGGTACAGGCTGAAGCGCACCGGGGTATGAAACGGAACAACTAACATGGAGATCACGTGACGTGCTCAGAGGTAACTGAGCACTGAGCAACTCTGAGCAGTTACAGTTTAGAGCTAGGGAGAAGGAATATTCTAAATATTTCGAACTATTATAATACTAAAAATCGATAATATATAACTATAACTATACTCTTAGGGCTTTACTCATCTTTAAAAGCTATTCTTAATTCTAACACTAATCTATGGTATGGAGCGAGGATTTCAAAACGCCAAGGTGTCGGAAGAATTTTGCATGCGCTAAATGGCACGGAGGTTTCAAAACGCCGCCCGATCATCACTTTGCTGAACTCAACAGTTCCGAAATGACAGTTTGTACAGCTTTCGTATCATCGATGCACCGCAGTTGAGCGAATCCAAAGGCTCCGTGGACTCTGTCCACTGATTAAATTCATATCAAGATGTCTTCCGCAGCTGCAGTATGTAGGGTTTCGACTTGGACCGCGAGTCGTAGTCTGCGAAATCGTGGCTCCTCAAGATGTAGCTCTATACCGTCTCCCATTAGTCAATTGACTCGCATTGACAGATATCATAGATTTCGGGACGTCGGCCTCAAATCTAGCAGCTTCGAATTTTACAATGCCCGCAATGTCGCCGACAATGACTGAGGGGAATATTTCGTCGTGGAAGGTTAAAGAGGGTATGCCAACTGCACATTACAACTCGACATTTCTACTCTGGAGAGGACCTTGGGTCGATTATATAGCATTACTCTAACTCAATACATATTAGGCGATTCATTTTCTGCTGGAGATATTCTACTTGAAATAGAGACAGACAAAGCGCAGATGGACGTTGAGGCGCAAGATGACGGAGTTATAGCAAAGATATTAGTGGGTCATATACAGCTCATGATTTCATTTCAGAAGTTGCTCACCATGGTAACAGCAAAGTGATGGTAGTAAATCTGTAAAAGTCGGATCCCGAATCGCTGTACTCGCAGAACCCGGCGACAATCTCGAAAGCTTAGAACTTCCCCCAGATGATTCATCTAAACCAGCCTCATCGGACAAAGGTCAACAAGAATCTACACCATCTAAACCGCGAGAACCATCTCAAGAGTCATCTAACGCGCCATCATCCGAATCAAGCTCGTCTAAAGCGTCGGGTATTAAAGACATCCCAGGCAAGACGCAGAAACAGACATACCCACTCTACCCTTCTGTGCAACACCTACTGCATGAGAAAGGACTTTCAAAAGACGATGCAAACAGTATACCTGCCTCTGGTCCAAACGGTCGTCTCCTCAAAGGGGACGTCCTTGCGTACTTGGGAAAGATTGACAAGTCTCATCCGTCCGCACTGTCTGACCGCCTGAGCAAGCTCGGTCATCTCGACCTCTCTAACATTAAGCTCGCCGCACCCAAGGATAAGCCTACGCCTAAAGAGAACGCAACTGCACCTCCGGAGCCCGTCCCAGAGCTTCCTGTGCACGTATCGCTTCCAGTATCTTTCGCTGCTGTTTTGGCGACCCAGAAACGAGTGCAGGAGTCCTTGGGAATATTACTACCTCTATCTACCTTCATTGCCCGCGCAACAGATTTAGCGAACGATGACCTACCCCGATCCAAGACCGCAGTACCTTCTCGGGATGAGTTATTCAACGAAGTACTAGGCATAAAAGAAGAGCAAAGATCACGTGGAACTTTTAACCCAATAGTATCTACGTTACCTTCCGTGGGGACGGCTCGCGGTATGAGATTGGCATCGAAGAAGGTTGATATATTTGATATTCTCACAGGCACACCTGCTGTTAAGAAAGCACCAGTAGCGGTAGGTTTGAGTGGAGTAGGTGGAGCTACGAATGTGTTTAGTGTGGCTACCCAGAAGGGAGATGAAAGGCGGGCTAGGGTGTTCTTAGAGAGGATGAAGACGGCGTTAGAGGCGGAGCCAGGGAGGCTAGTACTTTGATAGACGGGGATTTGTATCATATTGTGTCTATTATTAGTGCTCAGAGTTGGAATTTCACCATTCGAATTGATACCAGGGGAAATATTTGTATTGCTACCTTGGTTATCATATGCAAGGAGTAATATTTTACCTCCGGTGTCCTTTGATGCGAACTACCGTTAAGGAGACGGGGGCTTCTTCAAAGCTTACAAATACTGATATTTCTTTCGCTTCCAGTGCGGTAGGATGGATGGAATATTCATATCTCTCATGTTCCAGTCAGGAGTGATGTTTTCTCCACGAATGCCAAGCTGCGGTTAGAACTAGGTAGGCCTGGAGAGAAATACTTCCACCACTTGAAGCCCCAGATTCTTCCCCGGACTCTCAAACTTTCTCCTCATCAGCTCCATCAACGACTATCTCGTAAACATTATTCTGACAAAGACAAGCCTTGCTCTCATCTCCCAGGAACACACACTGTCTGTGAATATAATTCTCCCGTCATGTGTTCATTGACGTCGCGAAGATATCGGTCCTTCCATGGACCTGGTTGACTCCTCCGTGCTGGGGTAGTTTCCCCGGCTTGTCGAGGAAGAATCGCATGATCGTCCTTCAAACTTGATGGATTGAGCAATAGAAATGAAGAGGCAAATTGATATCCCTGCTCTATGCAAGCATAGTATATAAAGGCCTCCTCGCAGAGGCACCCAAATAGCAGGCTTCAGCACAGTTCTCTCCCTTGGTTACAAAGATGAAGGTCTCTTTACTCAATACCCTCGCCTACATGGCGGCTCTCGTCACTGCTGCACCTTCAGGATGCGACTTTTCTCTTGTAGGTTTTGGCAAGGATAACCCAATTGGCGCAACGACTGGTGGAAAGGGTGGACGTATCGTCACTGTTACAACTCCAGAAGCATTGGCTTCAGCCGTAGAAGGAAATGAACCAAGAACGGTTTACGCAAAAGGAACTTTCAATCTGACTTCTCGCCTCCGTGTCGGCAGTAACAAGAGCATCATCGGCGTTGGTAAAGGGGCGGAGGTTCGTCAAAATGGAGTGACAATCGCCAACTCCACCAATGTAATCCTCCGAAATTTCGGTATCAGATTCATTGTCGACAATGACGGCATCACCGTCCAGAACAGTACCCGTGTTTGGATCGATCATAATGAGTTCGAGTCCGAATTCAGCCAGGAAGTTGGACCCGATTACTATGATGGACAATGTGATATTGTCCGCGGTAGCGACTGGATAACCGTCTCTTGGAATTACTTCCACAATCATTGGAAGTCTTCGCTAATCGGTAACTCCGACGTCCTCCGGGATGTTGATTTCGGAAAGTTGCACATCACCTATCATCACAACTATTGGCGCAATATAGGAACCAGAGGTCCTGCTGGTCGTTTCGGGCACCAACATATCTATAATAATTTATATGTTGACTTTCATTATCAAGCAATCCATAGCCGTAGCGATAACCAGGTGCTAGTTGAGGGTAACGTGTTCAAGGGTGATACCAGGACTGCACTCACCACATACGGCCTCGTTATTCCAGAAGATTCTCCAAATACATCCCCTGAAGGTGACCCTGAGATCGATGGCTTTGCAAACCTTGGTGCAAGTATGTTCACAATCTCCCCTTGTGATTCATGGTCATTGGCTGACAACCGTATAGAGAACGACTTTGGCAACTCTGATGTTAATATCACACAAAAGGGCACATTCTACAAAGCTCCGTACCGCTATAAGCTTACTCCACTCGATCGGGTTGAGTCAATTGTGAAACAAGGTGTTGGTTTAGGCAATCTAGGATAAAGTATAGGTTACATATCTAAGTCTTCTAAATCCTCCTCAAGTCTTTGTGCAACAAAGGAAAGCGGAATTCGTTCTAGTGAATAGTTGTTAAGGTCCCCAAGAGAAGTGTTTCGGCACTATCTTCTTTCGATCGTGGAACCAGGAAAGATCTTCGTCCCATAACAGGATAACATAATTTACGATCTTCCCCAATATACCGTTGTACATCTCTAGGTATTCTTAAGAATAATTTTCTCAGATTGTTTACTCTAGGCGGACTCTCTCCTATTCTAATTTGTATAGTTCCCTATTATGAAGAGGTACCTCTGTGCTCGGGAGACAGTTTCAGCTTGAGCACCTTGCATGGAGTCTCTCGTCTCGACAGAAGAGTACCCGAGGACCTCAGAACTTTTCAGTACTAGCCTGTTCAAGCGAGAATCTAGGTGATCTCGATCTGGTTCATACATTGATAAGACTTTATTGGCTGTTATAGGGATATCGGCCTCGTTCACAAGTGCTTGGATAGGCTCACAAACTGCGTTGATGTCTCCGAGATTGAAAACTGACGTCCTGTTTTCTTCCCTCATATCGTACCCAGGAGTATCCAGGAGAATCCTCTTCTTTTATATCTTAGGATCTGCGAATCTGTTTGAACAAATCCCTGCTTGGAAAGCATTAAACTAGAGCGCGGGAAATTTCGTCCTCTTCATTCATACGTGAATCTTTATCTTATTGGAGGTCCCCACGGTAAAATCACGCAGAGATAAAATCTTACGATATCAATATGTGACCGGAAGTTGCTTCGTAGAAACATAGTTGTGATACTAATGTTCTCTTTTTTGAAGAATTCCATTGATGATAGATTCAACCATAACCTATGAGGGTTCATGTTTCGATCGTATGAAGCAACGACAGGTCCGAGTTGGTGGATATCACCGCCAACGACTACGTGCCTGAGCTCCACTTGGTCCACCATAGGCTGGATTGCAGCTGGTAACGTGGCTTGTGAGACTCATGTACGAGAAGAACGTCTGCGGAGAAGCCGCTCCCGTATGCACCATATGATGTCGCCAGTGTGCAGAACACAACTGACATCTCTCTTTGCACGATGTCGGCTAGAATTATGACGGCCTCCTGGTATGATCCTGATGCTGTATTTTGTACACAATACCGACCTTTACCGCCGATATGAACCTATGCCATTCTTTCACATGTTGATCTTCCCCATTCTGTGAATCATTGGCGTAGTCCGGAATCCTTTGCGTTAAAGTCGTGAAACCGAGTGTCTTGTTGACCAACCGCTCCTGCTCGTGGATCACCTCCGATTCGATGATATCATCAATGGTGTTTTTAGCAGAGGACGAGTCCTCGCTTTTGGACAGAGAACTATAGAAGTCAGTGGAGAACAAAGGAACGTTCCCGAACGTTACTTGATCGATAGATCTCTCCATTGACTTTGTGTACAATCGTACAGTACAAAGAAGTTTGGAGATGATTGATGGTGTATTCCTTCCTATGGTAATACCCTTATGCAGCAGAGGTTGGACATGTTGACATAGGTAGCGAGAGGTCAAGCAAAGGTTGCGAGTGATACTTGAGCAAACTGTGGTTTCTAGCCGGCAATCACCTCTTTGCAGATGGCAAAGATGATCTCAAGTTGAAGGCGCTCTAGGTATTGAGCTCGAAGATGGATAGAGGCCTAGCGTGTATGTTATCAAGTTTACGATAACTGAGAAGAAAAACGCTTCTTATCTCATCCTAAGATAAAACAACATTCGGAGGGGCAAAGTGTTCATTTGTGTGAAGGTCAGGTGATATCGTGTACACATGCGGCATAGACAAATGGTGAAGGTTGAGTGAATTCACATTACGTCAGTACTAATCCCTCCGCTGGCCTCCAGAAGCAAAGATATGTGACTGAGTCAAATTAGCGAAGGTCATAAGCATTTATCAGTACTTTGCTTACCTTTTGAAAAATCGACTCATGCCCCTATTTAACCCCTGAACAGTGAAGTGCATGGTCACCTAGAATGATAGGACTACTGTTAGTTCCAATTTTACCAGATATGGGAGCAATTCTGATTCAGTTTATTTGTGTGCAGTCCACTGAGCGAGCTTTGACCGGTAAAACAGCATCAGTCATTGTACGTGTTTCAGACCTACATAAAGAAAAATTACTTTGACCAGTTCTTAGATGCTGCCAATCTATAGCATCCAATGGGCTTCTAGTCACCCGAGGGAGCTGTACATAATTCTTTCACTGTCTTAGGTGCACCCATTGTGAACATCACACTTGCCTAGCAACCGACGGGTGTGTTGTTCTACTTCAACACAGGTTCACAAAAAAGATTCCTAATATAAAAAATCTTTCCATTGAACCCTTAAAGAACAACTCTTCTTTCTAAAATAGAGCCAAAATAGCTTTCCCACAAACTGGGGCCATAATATCAACTTTTCCGGCAAGTTCGCAACATGCCTGAAGCTCACAACCCACCTCCCAACAATGAAACCACACAAGCACAGATGGATAAATACCACGAAGAAATCATGTTCATGTATACGGTGCTCTGGACTATAGGGGCTATTTTTTGCTACGATCTGTCATACGGTCGGCACATGCACTGGGAGCACCGCAGCATGACCCTCAAGGTTTATGATATTTACCCATCGGTTACCAACAGGAACAGGAAAAAGCTTTCCTGGAGTGATCGAGAATACTGGACTCCAACTGAAGCCGCTCTTATGATAGTCTGTATCACCATCTTTCAATGGTGGATTCTACCTCGAGTACGCCCCGTCGCACGTGTTCGGCGCCGCTAAACGTAAGTGATGCGGCAGTATCTCCTCCTTTGTCCAAATTCATGCTTATATGTTGCTGTACAGAGGTATCAGAGAGAGCGGCAACCCACGGGGTTGGATGTAACCCGATATTTCCATATTGTGCACTTCGAAGCTACAGATCAATTCCTGAGCGGTTGGTACGGTCAAGTGTGCTTATCAAATAAGGAAAGAGTTCTCTTGAAAATGAGATTGCGATGTACTACGACTTTAATATTTGGAAAGCGGCAGTCCACACGCAAAACTTCATAATGACAAGTCTATTGTCGTGAAGGAACGGTGTGCAATGATATGGAAGGAATATTGAACACTATCTTGTATGCTTGAGTTCTCTAATATCTGAAGATTGGGTGCATAGCATCCACGGGGACGATGATCAGAGAAGAAGCTATGTAGGAATGTGAAAATATTCCTCAAATCGTCTGATGATAAGTGAAAATTGAGTCCACTAAGTTAGAATTGTGCGCTGTGGTACTGGATATCACCTCACTGGGACTTCTTGTCGTTGAACTGTGGAAACCTGCCCCTAACGACTCACATCATGGAATAGCAAAGTGATAGTTAAACTAGCCAACAAACCTATGCTCTATCACCAGCGAGCATCAGCATAAAGTGACGTCAAAATTGAAAGGTGCGGCTTTGTACAACGTTAAGGGGTATAACTCTCTTCTTTGAACCCTACTCAACTATGTTCCTTTCTTTACTGTATAGCATTAATATCTCTGGGAATCTTTAGATTTCCTCCAGGCAATCCGCTATTGTAACCCATCATTCATATTCTACCATCGTAACCCCCTCAATGTCCCAACATATCCAACTCGCTTTGCCTCTCCCCGCTCCACCTTCCTCTCCTCAACCCCTTAACTTCTCCAATGAACAAACCTCAAATTCACCAGGTTCTCGCCCTCCCCGACCCCATGGAACCCCTCGGCCTCCTCGCTCTATTAGAGCACCTTCACCAGATCCCTCTCAGTTTCCTCTGATACCACTTCCTATACCAATGCCACGTATACGAACACCACGTCGACCCACAATTTTCGACCCAGATTACGGGAACGATTCTGACACGAGCAGTATTGCAAGCTTGACACGGGCTTTGAATTTCATCTCCGACCTTGACCAAACTGCTCGACTAGCTCGCGATGTCGAAGATGAAGATGAAGAGGACTCGGAGGAGTTGGACCGAGAGACCGAGGGCGGCTCGTGCGATTGTGAATCCGGCTACAACAGCGAAGACGAAGTGAATATGAACGTGCAGAACGTGCATGAACCTGTTGCACTGTGGTCCAACTGGAGGCAGCTGAGGGACGTACATTTTCCAGAGAACATAACGAGTGCGAGTTTCTTCGATGAAGCCTCCGACATTGACTTGGATGAATATGATTTTTATTCTGATGAGGAGGACGAGGATGGTGTCTGGACTGCACTGGAGAATGGGTGGTCTGCTCAAGTTCCTGGGATAGGAGTTCATATGAATGTGTTCCTGCAGTTTGGAAATCTTGTGATCCAAATGGTTACTGAGAATGGGAGCCTGTATGAAATGGAATATGGTGCTTTAATGGATCCTAGTTTTGATTCTCCGGTGGGTTCAGTAGCTGGTAGGTTTGGACGAGGGCGTAGACCTGAGAACGTTGCTACTGTTGCTCCAGGTGCTCCAGCAGTGTAAAGAAGGTTGAGGGGCTGACATGGAAAGGTTTGTGGGCTGTTATATCAATTAACACCTATACGACAGAAGATGTGTTGGCAAGTAAATGTGGTGAAAGATTTGTAATGCCTTAGTTGGAGATAGAATGACCTAGACAAAGGGATACTTGGGTGGTATGCATGTTGTTGTCTAGGAACATTTAGGATAATATCAATGATGATCAGTGAATTCAACTTAGGCCTATGCATTACTATTGCTTCTAAGTAAAACGTTCTTTCTTTTTGTCTCAAAATTGCGCAATTCTGAAAAGGCAGAATGTACGACTCTGTGGCTGCGTAGTGTGGCGTGACCAGGCCGTAGGACTATCGAAGTGAGAAGTAGATAAAAGAAACAGCATATGATAAAAGAAGACTAGATGCGGACCAATTTAATGTGGTATTCATGTAATTTAGGCATCTAGACAAGCCATAATTCGGAAGTGCTTGGGAGTCAGGGGCCAGTGGTCAGCATCATCAGCTCGTTTTGGAGGAATTTATGCTGGCAATTGGTGATCAGATATTGCAATAGGAATTAGGACCTGACTATATCTGATTAAGTCACTTGCAGGTTCCGTCGAACGTCTGGGTCGGTTTGACGTTGAAATAAGGTAGGACCGTGGTCTCCCTCCCGCAGCACGTGGCCTATTCACGTGTCCGCTTTCGGCGACTGTCCACGGAACCCATACGGTGATCGCGGCGAATTTAAATAATCAAGCGTAAGTTCTCCTTAGTAGCATCAATAGAGAGACTGGTAAGATATGTTTTGAATCTCAATGTTGTGCACCAGCAAATGGAGTAAGAATGCGAGAGAGAAAGTGCCACAGTGGACAATGGGACGGATACTGTCCATCATTCAAATCAATCAATATCTTAAGCAGATTTCTTACTCTCTGACGGGTGTTCCAGGACATTTGAGGTCCCTTGGATATTTTGTTCTTATCTTCTCATTGTGCATCAGATTACCCCTGAATGCGCAACTTCCCACAATTACTTTACAGGCAACTCTATCCTGAGGTCAATCCGTTCCAGCCTTCAATAGACATTTCATAAAAGCTATTCTTAGCATTAGCTAAGGCGTTTGCAGGCAAAACACATCCATATGACTCTGATGACGTTTCCTTACTAGTGTGCTGGCTATCTCCATTTGTTGCAACTTTATCAAAACGGTATGCCACGCAGAGACAGGCAAATACACGCGTTATCTATTGCACTAGGAAGAACATACCTCACTCAATTTCCATATATACCTCTCTCTTTGCTCAGTTTTTCTTGTCCTTCACCATTCTCCCCAAACTTTCTCAATCACACACTCTTCCTACCAAGACAACACTTCTTATAATTTCACAAACTTTGATTCTCTTAAGAATATACTATCTTTGGCTGACCTCAAATAACTTATATACCTATATAAACAGCTTCATCATGCCGACCCCTTACGGAAGGCCTTTTTCCCATGGCTCCAGCGGTCACAGACGTCACCCACGCGCCGGCCGCTCATCTCATAAGTCCGCTCTTCCATTTCCCTATGGTGGCTCCACAACCGGTAGCGGTCCATCCTCCGCTTCTAACACTGGCCCTGGTAACCAGAACTCTAACTCAAATACGTCAGTTCAAGCACCTGCGCAGGACATCCCAAAGGAACCTCCACCCGATTATACTGAGAATGCATCAGAGCCAACACAAACACAAGATGGTGGCTTTGGTAGTGGCCATCGTATCCCTAGGGGTTTGGATCAAGGGGTTGGAGGTTATGATAATAGCAATTATGGTGTGCCCGACGATAGCCATCTGGGCTACAATCAGAACCGAACTCAAGGCTTTGGTAACATTCACGGTATAGGACATGGTCTGGAACAAGGTGCTGGATATAATCTCGGGCATGGCCTCAACCACGGCTTCAATCATGATCTCGGCTTCCACCAGGGGTTTGCTCAACCCCCCGCTGTTGCCCTCACCCACGCCGCCACTCTCCGCTTAATGCCACCCCGACTCTGCCGTTTTTGTGCCGGACCACCCAATCTCCGTGGCCACTTCTGTGTCGATAACCCGTATTTGAACTGTACCTTCGACCCGCGATTTACCGGGAGGGTCTTTGCTCGAGAGTTTGTTCCGGGGATGAGGGATTTTGTTGGGCTCGACCAGGACTTTGAAAATCTGGTTGATGAAGAGTCTCTTCTCGATTTTAGCGGTTCGGACGATGAAACTTATCGTGAACTCTTTGGCTTTGATACTCCTTTGGACCGTGCGATCCGTAGACAAGGCCTTCGACGACGTTATAGAAGGAGGTGGTAGGTGGATGAGTGTGATCGACGTCACACGTACAATGTGGTCGATAGGTTCAGATTTCTCTGGAGATAGGGGGGTTGATACATATAAGGTGAATTTGTTGGGTATCGATTTACTTTGTATGGACGGGATGAATTTTTCATGGAACACGACGGACAATGCTACGATGCTTTGACATTATAGGTGATGATGTGGTTGATCATCTAATCGCTGAACCTCAGTCATTGGATCCATCTGATAGGAGCATTGGGGGAGAGAGGGAGATCGAGAGTCTCCACTCTAAATTGGTTCTGTTTTCCTTAACACCCCGGGTAAGGATTCCGTGCTAGGAGTGTAATAGGTTAGACTCAGGGTAGAATGAAATATTTATTAAATAGGAATCTCTTTTCATAGTTGGTGTGAGGAAGAACGAAAAGGACGAGCAAATGACTTGAGGAGTGAGACTCGAACGAATGTGGTTTGAAAGTTCGAAACACCAAAAGACAACTCGAACTCTCTAGTGGCGGACACAAAGCTATTCATAGTATAATCAGAGGGTGTGTGGATATTAGGCTATTATATCTTCATTCCCGCGTTACTTGAATGAAGAGGACTGCGCCATATTGATTCATCTGCCTCTAACAACACTCGACACTACTTCAATATATCCAGAGATTGAGGATTTGCATGTGGGAATCTTAGCAGCAAAGGTTCCACAATTTGTAAAGCCGTCCCATAATGTAATTTGTTACAGATGCTGAACTACAGCCTCTTGAAATGAGTTTGATCATAGGTGCGAATGTCGATAGACTCATAAATCATCGACGATAGATTCGGGTCTCGTGCATTTATATAAGCTGGCGGCTGGACTTAGGATACCACTCGTGGTTCCTTCTTTGTGCTCCACACTTCAACCTCACTAGTATCGGGATAGTTTTTAGAGAAGCGAAGGCCCTTAAAGATGGCTTTTAACTGGAAATCGGTTATTCCTACGCTCATAGCATGATTCAGAACTCCCTGGGGGTATCCACAAGCTCTACAAGCCATAGTTGCTCGAATCTTTCTCTCCTCGGCCTTGTACTGTCCTTTCTATAGTCCTACAACTCATATCCTCATTTACCCACTCCTCGATCCTAGCTGCTACATCCCCTACTAGCATCTGGTACGTATCCGACATGAAGAATAAGCCACAGTGTGCGCCCACTTCATCAACACCCTCCATGTAGACGCGTACCCACATCGAATCTCTTATACCATTCGCTCCTTTGGGCGGGAGTACACAGAATTTCTTGTCTCGTTTTTTCTTCTCGACCACGGTTTGACGGTGGCTTGAATTGGGCGAGAGGCTGGTATCAACGTCACTGTTAGAGTCACTGATGTTATCGTTGGTACCAAGACGGGTTGCGTTCTCGCCGGGTGTCTGAGGACGCTGCGGTCCATCTAGAGTACCGGTACCAGGAGGGAGGACGCCTGTTCCTGGTGGTAGGACACCTGTACCAGGAGCGAGTGTACCGTCTGGACGTGAACCCGAGATGATAGTTGTAGTATTCTCTTCCGTCTCTTTTTCTGCTGCTAGTTTCGCTTGCCTTGATCTCTCTTTCTTGGCCGTCTTTGCCAGCTTTTCTTGCAACTTACGGTGCTCATTGACAACAGTGTCGCGGGTTTTCACTGCCTTTTTATATGCTTTTAGCTGTATTGAGTGCTCTTTCTCCGCAGCTTTCCGGGTCTCCTTATCGGGGTATTGTGATGTGTCAAGGACTGGTGGTTCTCGGGGAACGGGAGGTATTGATGTGAGCTTAGGAATGGAAGAATTAACTTTAGACGCTCCAGGTTCCTCGGCTTCGTACGATTCGGAGGTTCGATCTTGTTCCAATTCTGGGTTAGTTGTCTCAAAGCCGTCTTTCCGTGTACTTCTTATTGAAAAGGGGGCGGTATTGTCTGTGGTAAGCGATGTAGCCGATAAGGGTTCTTCCGGATCCTTATGAATGACAGCGCCGTCTCGATGCTCTTCCAAGGATATACGAGGGCTATGAGCCGGTGTATGAGAACGAGTCGATACGAGTGACCCATCAGCGGAGAGCGAAGCGACACTGAGGTTCTGCATTTCGGAACCTAGTTGTTTCGCCTGACTCGGACTTCGTGAGCCCGGAATCGGAGACTGGGATGTCTTCGGTTTCCCAGTACTTGCGGTATAATAGTTGAGAAATCTAACCCTCGGTGGACTGCGGGTACCACCACAGGCTGTTTTCCGCACGTTTGGGTCTTCATTTTCGAGTGCTCGAATTCGTTTGTAACGCTTTTTTAGGGCCGGGTAGTCGGCCATGGCTCCTCCAAATTCAATATGAGACTGGACATACTGCCGTGAAGCTCTAACCAGGTGATCTGAGTGCTTGTTGACGAAATGTAACGTACTTTGCCATCCTTTCCGAATGGGCAGATTTATATCATTCGCAAAGGATGGATTGAAGTTTGGGTCCACAGGATGAGAATAGAGGGTGTCTCTTTTTACCGGGGGCGATACTGCACCCTCAAGTGACTCATTAGGGGAAGAGAAATATTCCTTACTATGTACTGTTCCTAAAGTGTTGGTTGAAGGCGAATTGAGATTCGGAGATTGGGGTCTCGGACTGTCACCACCCGATTTGAATATACTCGCAAGACCACTGCTTATTACCCCTGGATGCATTCCTAGAAATGGAGTATCGAAGTTGATCGTACCCAAAATGCGGTGACGAAAAGGATGACCTGTAGCGGGAGAATAAGGCGGAAGAAGCACAACTTCCGCGCAAACGAGTCCTCCCATCGAATGGCCGAGTAGAACAACATCAGTAGTATCAGATTCATGGGGAGCAAGCCTATAACAATTTAATACAATGTTCGTTTGATATCTTCAATCATTTACCATTTGCTAAAGTTTTCCGTAGCAACATCGATCCTTTGACGAGATCTGTACTTTGGGTAGATTTTTGTATGTATTTTGTGAGATTCTTGTAAAGTTATAGCAAGTAAGTTATGTACGTGGGCTGGGAAACTTTGGAAACTGGTTTCGTCACCCATGAAGCCGTGTATAAATACAATTAGCAACTTTCTCCTAATATCATTATTTGCTTCATTGTCAGGGACAAGTGATTGTGTCGAGGCTGACCGCGGATCTTGCGATCTCATCATCCCAGAGTGCGCAGCATAAGGACCAAGATAAGGCGAGTCGGGAGTATCGTCTAAGGCATTATACGGTGGAGGTTGATCAACGTTTGCGAGCTGGTGTAGAGTGGTGTTACGAGGTGGTAATGGTGGAGGTCCTGTTGAAAACGGAAGCCGCTCCCGTCCGGTCTCAGACATATTGGTATAAAGCTAGAGTGTGATGCTTTATTAGGAATACGGATAGCAGTATCGTAGAAAACGAAGGTAGGATTATGGTAGCAATAATGGTCAGCGAAAGAAGGCCAGTGTGGAGCGACCGAGCGGACTAGATACGCTTTTACCATATATCAATACTATCCGATTTTTATAACTCCAGACACAATTCTACGTTATAATATCAATGTTAGGATTTACCTCTCCTGTCGTACTGGACAGTAGGGAGCGGCACGAGGGGCGAGGTACAAGGGTAGTGGGCAGTGACGTACGCGCAATGCCCAGACACCAACCAAGTACTGTAAGGTACTGGATAATGTACCTGATGTTGATATCCCACCAACCCAATCACTCCTGGGATTTACAATTAACAGAGTTGATATAATTGGGAGATGTACTGAGATCAGCGCTCCAAACAGAGAAGCATTATCACTCTGGCACTAGTAAATCGTTTCAGCGTAGTAACTTGGTCCCGGTTTTCAAGGAGTCAATGATGACTGTTAACATTAAGCTACGCTGGAAAGCTTATGTATACTATTTTCCCTCGTTGTAAGGGTAGTATTGGCGGGGTACACACTATGACTTTTTCTTTGTCTCTGTTCCTTTTCCTTTCTGAGCTGCAGCTGCTTCCTTCATCTCAGCAGCTTTTACAGCGTAGTCGGAGTTCCATTTTGGAATGAACTTGCCCACATACTTTTGGTATTCCTTATATTCTGGATATTTCTGACTCGTCAAAAGCTCTGTAAGCCATGTACTACCTTGGAAAAGGAAAAGATAGGAGATGGCACCGATGCAGGTCCAGTTGTACACCGTGTCGGTTTGGAGACAACTCCATTGATAGAGGATGGTCCAGATGATTTGCTCAGCAGCAAAGTTGGGATGGCGAGACATTGACCAGAGCCCATACGTGATGAAACCACGATCAAGATCTTCACGACTGTGCCGTTGAGGATTGGGTACTTTGGCAGTCTCTTGATATTTCTTCTTGTCCTGTTGAAAATCTAGCCCACAGTTAGCACAATTTGAATATTGGATATTATTGTGCACCGGACGACGTACTCCATTGTTGTTGATCCGCGAACCACTCTAGCATAACAAGTCCCATCATTACACGAACTGCTATGTGATCCGCCATATCAACTTCGTTCCCGGTCAAGCATGCGTGTAGGAATAGTACGTATGTAGGAGTCGTGATAGCGAAGAGGAGGAGCTAAGTCAGGTAAGCTTGGTATATTATGTGCGAGTAGAAGACTTACGCTTTGCATTAAGGATATAAAGACAACGTTAAAGAAGAACATCCATATTGGGCCAATGTATTGCTTAACCACAGCCCATCGATAATCTTCAGATCCCATAGAGTAACCACCTCTTCTCCAATAATTGAATGTGAGACGAAGCTGTAGACGATTAGTTTATTTGTCCTTGAGATTTGTTCACCAGGTTGCTCTTACACTCCATACGGTACTGAAAGTCAAAAGATTATCCAGTCTCTGAGAGGGATAGCCGGACAAATGAGCCCAGAGGCTATAATGTAGGTTATATATTGTAGGTAGTATACTCCACATACGATCTACTTGTGAGTAATTTCTATTCACCTCAGATACGACGAGGAATACAGGCGCAAGGATCAGTGAGAATGCAAAGGCGGTTATTAGCGGATTAGTGGATAGGTATATTATTTTCAGCTCTTCCAGGTTGTTAATACTATCCCACACCAATTGGGGTAGAGCAAAGAGCTGAGGAGCGAATGCTGATACGGTTCGACTGAAACTGGTCGTGTCTGCAAGATTTTTGAGGCTGGGTAGTGCCACACTCCCTGGAAAGATGTGTTTCGTGGCCATGATGGTATCGAGGGAAATGGTTGACAAACAATCAGGAGCTGAATTCCAAATCACCCTTTTATAAGTTTTCACAACTTTATGTTTGGATCTGTGCCGTAGATGGTGATGACATGTTTGAAGATCTCAGTTCGTTTGCCGCTTCGGCTCGGCTCGAACTGCTAGGTTACGCGTCTACCGCTTCTTCAGAACGCGTCTATCCTAAACGACTTCTTCATCAAAGTATGGAAGTATGGCAAGGAAGATACTCTGTGTGGCAGAGAAACCCTCCATAGCTAAAGCAGTCGCCAATCATTTGGGAGGAACAGTTCAGCCGGTAAGTCATTCTACACAGTTTCCATCCGTATAACCTGCTAATCGAGTTCTCCAGCGTAATGTCCCTGGATTGCCATGGTTAAAGAACTATGAGTTCACTTACAATTTCAGCCAACCTTGGGGCCAATGCAATGTCGTCTTCACTAGCGTTGCAGGTCATATCAACTCGAACGATTTTGGACCGGAATACAAGAATTGGAACTCTTGCCCGCCAGTTCAGATGTTTGATGCACCTATACGCACATTTGTTGATCCTGTACGTCTCCCTAGACACTACTGCTGAATGGTCGGACGCTTATCTATTACTTCAAGGAGAAAACGGTGATTGCGAAGAACATCGAGATGCATGCTCGTACTTCAATGGCTCTCTATATTTGGACCGATTGTGATCGCGAAGGGGAGCATATAGGGACTGAGATCAGAAGTATTGCAATGAAAGCAAATTCTAAGCTGGAAGTTAAAAGGGCGAAATTCAGCAATATTGAAAGGGCGTGGGTACTCGAAAGTGTTATACGAGCGGATAGCATCTAATGATTATACAGACACATTATTAATGCTTCTCAACATCCGGTTTCTCTAGATGAGAGACAGGCAAATGCAGTAGCTGCACGTATTGAACTTGACCTCAGAATAGGAGCTGCTTTTACAAGACTACAGACCTTGCAACTCAAGTCCTTGATTGATCCAGTTCAGGAACTCAAGGTCCTTAGTTATGGTTGGTACCTTTTCTAATTATTTTTCAAAAGTTGCTCCTAAGATCCGCTAGGCTCATGCCAGTTCCCAACGTTGGGTTTTGTTGTCGATCGATATTTCCGGGTGCAAAATTTCGTCCCAGAGCCCTTCTGGTACATCAAAGTTACCCATGTCAAAATGGATATTAAAGTCAACTTTAATTGGAAAAGGGGCCACTTATTCGATCGTATGGCAGTTATCATTATTTATGAACGATGTCTAGATGCGCGCCTTGCAGAGGTCATAAAGACGCAGAAAAAGCCTACGAGTAAATGGAAACCATTACCTCTTACGACGGTCGAACTTCAGAAACTAGGTAGTAGGTTTCTTCGTATGGATAGTCAGACGGTTATGAAAGTAGGTAGTACTTGATGAGACGTATACAAAGGCCACGCTAATGATTTGCTTGACAGACTGCAGAAGACCTTTACACAAAGGGATGGATCAGCTACCCTAGAACTGAGACAGACCAGTTCGATAGAGGGATAGACCTGAAAAGAATTATTGACAAGCAGACTCGAGACAATACCTGGGGCCCTTTCGCTCAAAAGTTAGTTTCTGAGCACTAAATTTTCTTTAATCCATACTAATGTGAATAGCCTGATGAATGGAAACTTCAGACAACCAAGAAATGGTAGTCACAACGATAAGGCCCATCCGCCCATTCATCCAGTGAATCATGTTGTAGGATCACAGTTATCCGAGAATGAGCGTAGAGTCTATGATTTTGTTGTTCGACGCTTTCTGGCATGCTGCTCCGAAGACGCGACAGGAGAAGCGACCGACATAGAGATTCAATATGGGCCCGAAATTTTCCATACACATGGTTTGACTGTACTTCAACGGAATTATCTTGATGTTTATCCATTTGACAAGTGGGAAAGTAGCCAGGAACTACCGCCATTCACCGTTGGAGAGACATTCACGCCGACGGAAGCTAAGATGGTGGATGGCAAGACGACAGCTCCCGGTTACTTAACTGAACCTGAATTAATTGCTCTTATGGATGCTAATGGCATTGGAACCGATGCTACGATGGCCGAACATATTGCCAAAATAAAAGAGAGACAGTACGTCATGTCTCAAACTAAAGGTAGTCGAGGACATACAGACAATGAGGGTGACGAGCAGGACCACGTGCTGGTAGGAAGAGGCGGCGGTAGAGGCGGAAGAGGAAGGGGTAGAGGAGGGCGAGGTGGAGGTGGAGGTACTACCGGAGCACGAGCAGGGGCTACAAGTGGAGTTCAAGAATTTATACCGACAACCCTAGGCGTTGCGCTCATTGAGGGATATGACAATGTTGGATTCGAAACCAGCTTGGGTAAACCATTCCTAAGGAAAGAAGTGAGTCATCAATCGCACGTTAAAAAAAGATAACTCCCGAGTGAGGCTCACATCGCTATAGATGGAACTTCAGATGAAAGCCATCTGTGAAGGTAGAACGACTAGGAACGATGTGGTTCAGTCAAGTCTGGATCAATATAGAGAAGTGTATATTAGGACCCAGAGTCAGATGAATGTGCTCAAGGCAGTAAGTCAGGAACCGGAATTGATTATCTGATAAAGTAGCTGATGTATATTATAGTCTATTAGGAAGTACATATTAGGCCAAAACGGTTGAGGTACTGTACTCCCTCCGCAACCTCCCGGCTTACAAAAGATGCTACCGATGCCGAGCCTTCATTACTATTCAAGATGGATCAAACCAGCATTCAATCCTACAATTCTAACAGTTTGATCCGGACGTGGTTTCCCGACGGAAATTGAATCCATTTTGTTGAGCACAATACCTATATACAAGATACCATCCGAGTCTTTGCATCTAGACCCACCGTGCCACCTTAGCGTGGGCTCTGTAGTATCACGAACCGGTGCTTTCGCCGACGATCGGATTGATGGGGTGCATCAACAACGAGCAGGTGTGCGCAGAGATAGCTATCAGTGGTGTTTGCAATCATCTCAGCCATCCACGCCATCTAGGCAGAGGGTGGGGTAAAGAGGGGTTTGTGGGTTAGTACCTAGATTCGCCTTCTCTTTCACAATATGCAGGTGATCTTTGGCGCGTATGCAGTTAACCCTCGTGATGGGACCTTCTCTTGGCCGCGCGAGGCTCGTCAAAGGCAAAGGGGAACCATGGAGGGGTTAGAGTTTGGTTCATGGGTTCGGTCATAAGGGCAAGGTTTCCGATATACCTGTCATTATCCTTAGATAAAGTCACATATACCTGAACAGAGATAGTAGAGATAGGGAACAAATCGGAATGATGGAAATGGTTGTTATCGTCCTATTGAGCTATACCGGTACACTGCTGTGTGGATTGTTGAGCTCGTTTTCGCTTTCATTGATGAGGTATTTCTACATGCGCAGGTGGATCATCATATGGGGCAAAGAAAGCTGCAGAATCGTCATGTCCTTTCTGCTTTTTGAGCTTGATAAGTCTAGGGTCAGCTGTACTGGAGTATTGATGATTGCGGCGTAATGCAGAAGAGAACCCGAAAAGAAAAGGACGGGAGCGTGAAAAGGTGTAGCAATGTAAGTGGCTGACCCTTTGTGTGTGGGTGACCCTTTCCTTATTCATTAAGAGCAGGTATGTACCGAAATGGGTGAGAGCGATGGGTGGATAACTGGGTTATGGCGTGGCTTGTGAGTGCATGTCGAGCTTGTCGGATTGTTTAGCAAACGCCAATCACGCCCGCTACACTGGACATGATCCCCTTGGCTTTTGCCCATCCTGCCCATCACTGTTCATCACTTGTTCATCATCGCAGCCGACCCAACATCATTAACAGAAACAACAACAGAAACAACAACAGAACACTATCAGAATCTTCCAATATTTACTCTTGCCATCAGTCGCTTCTTCGTCCACTTCTTCTTTCATTTCCGCAACTGCCTTATCTCAGACAGTTGCTGATTCTCAGGCCTGGTTACCGCTAAGACCAGTCCTCCTCCCTCTTGCTACCTTTCACGTTGGCAGCTTCCTAGTACCTGCAGCTTTCCAGCTCCCTTTGAGGCGTACCTTTAATACGCACATTTCGCCCCGGCTTCTGACATATTCGTCTGTAAGTCATCATCATACATCAAAGAAAACGCAAATCTCTTTGATATCCCCCTTTGCGACTCAACGGAATCCCGACGTTGACTCATACTGTCGCACACAGAGAAGCTGTTTCGAACCACCGTCTGCAACATGGCTACCACCCTCAATAAACCTGTTTCTAGCATCGCCATGGCTTTGGCTGGCAAATCAGGCTCTGTGGACATCCCAAAGCCCCGTGAGGTCTCAGTTCATGAGGCCTTCGCCGCTGGTACGGCATCTGCTAAAGCCCATCGCCCTTCGGCTCTCCTTACTCCTCCGAACTCTCTCTCTCCTACTCTTCCACCCCATAAAGTCCGTGCCGATGCGCTTCAGAACCCACCTCCTATCCAGGTAGATTCAGATATCGATTTGCAGGATGCCGTCGAACATGCGAAGCTTCAGGACCAGCCAACCGCGCTCTCATCGGCTGCGCTTTCTGGCTTGGAGGCTGGGAATGCCATTACACCTATGCTTCTGGCAAGGGAACACCTTCCCGGTATTCTTGTCCAACACGGTCCGATGGCTATCCGGCATGTCTTGAATCTCCTCACGCAGACCGTCCCGGGTTTCTCTGGGATTCCACCTGCTAAAGCCCGGCGTTTAGTTGTTGCAGCACTCGAACAACGAGGAGGAGGTGGTCCAAATGGAGAAGTTCTTTTCGAAAAAGTCGGTTGGGGTCGGTGGGACGCCAGACTGCGCGGTCAGCCGGCACCGGAGAGAATCAAGTCTCACTTCGCTAAGGTGCCGGAGGATATGTCTCCGCCGGCGAGCATGCCAGATTCTTACGCCATGTCTAATTCTGGCGGTCTGCAAATCCCGCAACGTCCTCATCAGCGTAGGGATGACCACGCCCACAACAGCTGGGGTGGTGACTCGCAAATGAGTGCCTATTCCGAGGAAATGGATGATCGCAACATGGCAGAGCATGAAGCAGACAAGATGTCTCTAGATGGAGATGATGATGGCATCGGGGCGTCCTCGTCAGCTTCACGCGCTGGAGATCGTAGGCGTGCAGCAGACCTGGCAGGAGATTTCGATGATGCAACGGATGAGGAGGATTGGGCAATGATTGGAGCAGCCGCCCTCAGACAAGCTTCACTGCCCGTGGCTGGGGGCGGGAGACTATCCAGACATCATAATAGAAGACAATCCGGGCAACCGAGAGGGAAGAGCCGTAATGCTCCGGTTCCGGCCCGGCATGCTTCCTACCAGCACCCACATCGGCAAACTTCAAAGGCACTACTTCCACAGCGGGTCATTTCTTCTTCTTTCAATCTTGGTTCAGGATTCGGCGTTTACGGATCTACTTCAGAACAACTAGCATCTTCAAACATCAACGGCGTTATGGGCATGAATGGGATGGCGGACTCGCAGGAGCGCGAGGCCATCGCGGCGTTGTTGAGCATGGGCTCTATGTAATACCAAATCACATCCACGACATGGCGGATCTGGGTACGGCGTTTTCACTAGGGGATGCGCATGATGAACGCGTTCTCCTACTCTTTCTCTCTCTCTGTCTCTCTCTCGCACTTTTATGTCAAGCGCTGACGCGGGATGATGAGGTCTCTCTAGGGTTCGGGCAGGAATATTCTCTATTTCTCGGTCATGGTGTTTCTGTCTTACTCAATGGTCTTCATCTGGATATCACCGAAGCATGGGTACTCTCTTGCCCCCCTCTGCTCGGTTTCATTTTGTTAATGTTCTTCTTTTCCTCTTCCGCGGTGGAGATTAATCTGCGGCACTGCGACTGCTTGTTTACAGTGTGTGCGCGTCTGCAACCAGTCTTCTGCCTTCATATTACAACATTTATTAGCATTTTGCTTCCATTCTTATCCCGATAATGTCGGCGACATCATTTATAATCTATTATCTTTTCGCTTGGGGGAAGGAGAGGAGGAGACATCGCTGCGTTGACAAGCAGGCAGATATTAACAATCAAAGAAATTGTGCCAGGCGGCGTGGGAGCGCTTAATTGCTCACTCTTGCGTCCATCTGGCGAAAAGGAAGAATTCTCGTGCTTGTTGTTCTTAAGTGACTTTGGTGATGGTCTCTATGTTCATATCTGCACGCCGTCTCCCGTACCCTTCCTTCCGTCATATTTCGTCCCTCAATTCACGAATCGGTCTAACCTCATTCACTAATGTAGTTGTCCAGAATTTCATTTTCGAGTTACCCTACCTGAACTTCATTCACTTCTCTTCTGAAAGATATCTTGTCACATTTCTTCTAACTTATCTCGTTATCTTTCTATTGTCTTCTTGTCCTCATCTCCAACCCATCTCATCATCAAGTTTACGCTTCCAATGTTCCACGCTTCCATACATTCACACGTTTATATCTTCCTATTCCATTCTTCGAATCTAAATAATGGGGTTCTAACTTAATCATCGTCATTGGTGACATCCAATATATTGGGCACCGGCTCAAAACGGAAGGCATCAGCTCCAACTACAGTAGGTGGTGTACCCCGTCTGCTCTTTCCACTTACACAAGGTCCATTCTGGAAATCCATAGAAGCACTCGGGAAGCAGAATACGCTATTGATGAATTCATCTCGATTCATTCGCAAATACCACAAATCCAACAGAACCAAATCATAATCTCAACCCAATCCCATCTAAACGCCAAAAACACAAATAACCTCTCATATCCCTACAAACTATACACCCATCCCGACCCCTCATCCGCCTGCCTCGCCTCCCTCCTTGTTCTCCCCAACCATTCACTCGATTTCTGCCACCCCCGCCTCTCCACCCATCTCTCTAACCCCGTGAGTACTCTATCCCTCCACCCGGGCCCCCCCTTCGCACAGCCAAAACTCCCCTCATTCCCCTCAGACCGACCCTCGACACTCCGTCTTTTCCTCTCGTTCACACTCACCACCCACACCCTAAACCCGACATACCCGGCCCACGCGACCGCCACACACATCCCCGTCACTGCAAACGGGACCTTATATCCGGGAGCCCAGCGGGGCCTGAACAGCATCGCGGCGATGACGCCGGCGAAGTTCCCCCAGCCGTTGATGCCGAGCACGATGGCGCGCTTGCCGGGGTGCGGGGTGTTGTTTGCTAGCCAGGCGACGGCGAGGGGGGAGGTGGTATAGGTGCCGAGGAGGATGATGTTGAGAGCGAGGTAGTGGGGGATGGCCCAACCCCATCCGGCCTCGCTCTGGGTTTCGGAACTGCGAAGGGAGGAGGATGGGGAGACGGGGTTGGGGGTGCGGGTGCGTGATGGAGAGGGAAGGACAATGGTGATGGTGAGGCCAATTAGGAGGATGGCGAGGGAGGCAAGGAGAGGGATGAGGCGTGCGCGTATGCGGTCGGACCATACGGTGAATGCCCATAGTGCTACGGCGCCTAGGATGTAAGGAGGTGCGGCGAGAAGGTTTGTCAGGGCTGCTGTATTTGTCGTGCTTGATGGGTTATTAGGGTCGGTTGCGTGAGAGGGAAGAAGAGGCCGGAGGACGAGTGGAAGGAAGATACTAAATGCGGTAGCCGGTATTGCGGAGAGGATATTGCAGATTAGTAGATACGGGATTTTGGGATCTGTGAGCGCGGCGAGAACGGCACCGGATGTGAGGCCGCGATCATCGGTTAGGGAGACCGGAGAAGAGTCAGAAGATGGGGAGGAGGAACGGGGAAGAAGTGTTTGGGACTCGTTGGATGATGAAGAGCGAGGGGTTCGGGGATACTTCGAGTTCGATTCCTCCGCATTATCGTCTACGTCGGCGGGTGACGCTTTTGCATATGTTTTTGCATCTGCATGAGCGAGAGCCCGGTCTCTACGTATACGCTCCTCGGCCCACTCTCTTTGCTCCGGGTTAAGAAACCATGCTGTTCTCGCGTTATGCGGTAGCCAGAGAAAGCCTGCAGCAGCAAGGACAATAGTACAACAGCCTTCGATTAGGAATAGGATCTGCCATGACTTCCAACTGTGGTTGTCCTTGCTCTCACCCTCTCCCTGTTCGTGGTTAAACGAAAATCGCGAGAAAATGGCAAACGCAAGAACTCCTCCTATTGCACCAGCGACGGCCGATTGCCCATAAAAGATGGCTAAACGCCTTCCGAACTCGAATCGGGTGTAGAAGAGACTTAGATAGGACACTGCGACTGGGTAGAAACCAGCTTCTAGTATAGCAATTAGAGCTCTCAGGGTGATGAGTTGCCATTTCGTCTGTACGAAGGCATGTAATGCTGTACAAACACCCCATATTGTCATACATCCTGGTACCCAGCGTACCATACCATAGCGACGGCCGAACGCAGCACCAATGGGTTGTAGGGTTACGAAGAAGAAGTAGAAGACGGCGACGGCGGTGTTAAGGTCGGATTTTGCGAGGCCAACGTCGTTGGTAAAGTTTGCTGTTTCCGCATTACCGATCTAGGGGAGAATGGGGGTGAGTAGTTGATATTTGCTGATATATTGGGGGAAACAACAGGGAGGTAACTGGAAGTAAAGGCTCGACTCTAGGACCTTCGTACTTACATTACTCTTATCTAAACTATTAAACAGAAACAACAGCGCCAGAAATGGTAGTAATATAAAGTCCAACCTGCGGACAGTCGCTTTATTCAATTCTTGCTCTTCCACCGTGAATTGCAGCTCTACGTCTTTCCCCATGTCATTACTATATATGAAAGTAAATTCGAACGAAGACCTCCTCTTTCTGTTCCTTTTCCATTCGCTTTCCGGCTTCGGGGACGCTGGGGGGGTTGGCTTGAGAGGTTCCAACTCGTAGCTCTCTCCATCGTCGTTCATACCTGCGGGGATATCTCTATCGCGACGGAGCCAAGCCCGCCGTTAGGTGTCCGAATGACAGGTACCGCTTTCACCGGACCATATTCTAGGATTTTAAGCTGCGCGTACGGTGTAAGCGATGATTCCATATTGGGCTTCAGAAGTCGATTGCACAGTAAACATACAATGTACAGTGTACAGGAACGAGGAGTCGAAATAATATATACATGTTGAAAAACGTGCCTTGTGCCTGAGCCGACCTTCCCATTTTCTCTCTGTCAAACCCCAGACTGGACATGACGGGCTAGTGCATTTTGACTTAACGGTTCCCGTCCTAGCTTCCTACACTTCCGCAAGATTCCGTTAGGTTACCAGACCCACGTGAGATTTAATTCGCTTTAGCCTCTTTTCATTGTTTGTTTTGAATTCCAGGTTCCTTTTCACAACTTGTGAAAGCTTTTTTGCTCAGCAGTCAGATTCTCGAATCGTCTCCTGTGCGTCCCAACCTCCTTCCAGACGGATTTCATGTGTTGTGAATCACTAGGCGCATGGATTTAGCTGTATGTGACGAATAGAATGGGGATAGGATATATGCAATAGGCATGCAAGAGGACGTGTCAGGTCCAGTGAGAGACCAGAGACGTTGCATCATCACGTTATTGGTTAGAATCGAAAAGAATCCTTACGGGTGAGAGAACTGCCAGCGCGATCACCCTCGAGTTCACGCGACTTGCAGTGTCGTATCCTATCGTCAGTAGGGTAGGTAAGCTTTTGCAGTAGTTAGGCAACAAAAAGGGTGAAAACCCCCCATCCTTCGTGAGCAATTCATGCTTCAGAATTTTGTTCCATTAAAATCTGATATCATGTCCAATTCGCCCGCCCCGTAACTCGACAACGGTTTAAAATCAAAGTTACTAAAGTTACTAAAGTTACTAAAGTTTCTAAAGTTACCAGCGATAATAAACGGGTGACACGAAACCTTTCAAAACCTGGTCCTTACAACCGGAACGGCACGCTTTGCAGTGGTGGCGTTTTCTGGTAAGGTAGGAGCGAACGAGCGTGACAGAACAGGCAGCGTCAAAGGAAAACACTGGGAACCAGCCCTGCCAATTTCCAAGGCAACGCAACCCGTTATCGTCACTTTTTCACTAACACAATTCTCGCGCACTCACACACACCATCTACCCTCACAAATTCACACTCAATCATCAATTGCTTCATTTCTCCTACAATCATCTCAACCTCCGTCATCGCGAAAGTTCCCCCGGCGTTTCTGGCGTTGCTACCCCGGAGTAATGTTGTTTTGATCATCACCTAATTTCCACCATCACCTTTTCGCGCCCGTCAGCTCAGATCCTTGCTTACGAGAAATTCGAGACACCTCCTGTTCAAACGACTGCATCACCCATTGTACATATGCAATCCTCAAGAAACTCTCGCAAACGACGGCAGCGCATCAATCAACCCACACATACACTCTCCCCATAACTAGAAACCCCACACTGGGCCTTCTCCACAAGGCTTCGAGCCCTCACGGGCGCACGCGGACGTACCTCCTGAGTTCCTCCCACCTCAGATATGGATGGACCGCCTCCTCCACCTCCTCCTCATGGCAAAAACCCTAAATCTCACTCTGGCCTACCTCCAGGAAATTACGACATCTTCATAATCCCACCCCACTCCGCCGGCTCAGGATTCCTCTACCTGCCATCCCTACAACCGCACCGAAACAGTTTCCTAGCCGGTGTTGCCAGCACACTGATATGCGTGGGAATATGGACAGTCATAGCTTCCACTGTGAAACAATGGTTCGCTGTTGTTGTCGCTTCTGGAGGTGTCGGGGTCCTAATACTTGCTGCTATAGTCGGTATAGTAGGATTGGTGGTGGGCAGAATGATGACCGGAGGCACTGATCCCCCAAAACCAGAAGGGGGTGCCGGTGAAGGAGCCAGAGCTGGTCCCCCTCCAGGTGGCCAACGATCAGGTTATCAGCAAAGACAAGGCTCTTATCAAGGGTTTCCAGGTGGTGGACCTCCTCCTCATGGACCTCCCCCTCATGGCGCTGGGCCTGGGTATGGCGGATATAATCAACATGACTACCAGTCCCCACCAGAAGCCGATGACCCTGGGTTTGATGAATGGGAGAAGGCGCAAGAAGAACAGCGTCGGAAAGAAGCTGAGGGGAAGAAGAAAAAGCAAGAGGCGGAAGAAGCTAAGAGAAAAGCAGAAGAGGCCAAGAGGAAGGAAGAAGAAGCTATCAAGAGAGAAGAGGAAGCCAGGCGGAAGGAGGCTGAGCGCAAACGACGAGAGGAAGATGAACGGAGACGGAGAGAAGAAGAGGAGCACAGACGGAGGGAAGACGAGCGGAAACGACGTGAGGAGGAAGAGAGACGGCGAGCTGAGGAAGATAGACGGCGAGAAGAGGAGCAGAAGCGGAAAGAAGAAGAACAGAGACGCTTGGATGAGGAGCGGAAGCGGAAGGAAGAAGCAGAACGAAAGCGAAAAGAGGAAGAGCTCCGGCGAGAGGAGGAAAAGAGGCTGAAGGAGGAAGCAGAACGAGCCGCCCGTGCTGCCGCAGAGAAGGAGAAATGGGAGAAGATGAGGGCGCGCGAGCGGGAGAAGCGAGACCGTGAAATTCGTGAACGGATAGCCCGCGAGCGCGCTGCAAGGGAGAAGGAGGCCAAAGAGAGAGAGCAGCGTGAAAGGGAAGCCCTAGAAGCAGAGACTAGAGCAAGAATCGAGAAAGAACTTCGTGAAAAGCTCGAGCTCGAAGAGCGCGCTAGAAAAGCTGAACAGGAGAAGAGAGAATTAGAGGAGAAGGCTGAAAAGGAGAAGCAGGCTCGAGAACGAGCAGAGCGCCTCAAAGCAGCTCGCGAACGAGCAGAACGAGATCGAGCGGAGCGCCAAAAACGAGAGCAAGAAGCCGCAGCGAAAGCAGCAGCAGCAACCACTCCTCCTCCTCCTCCTCCTCCTCCCCCTCCTATGGCACCCACAGCAAGTGCAACAAGCGCAACGAGCGCAACAAGCTCCACTCCCAAGTACGGCGTGGGAGAACGAACGAACCCCTATTCTCGAGTCGGCACCACTCCTTCAATATCATCTGCAAGCAGTCCTCGCAAACCTACGCCCTCTGCTAATCCGCCATCGCCAACAAAGCCTGCTTATGAAAAGCCCTCTGCGAAGACTTACGTTGGCACGGAAGAACCTCACTCCTATCGCCCTTACGACGCGCCGAAACGTCCATATGCCGCCAACGCCTCCCAATCCTCTTTCTACTCCGAATCCTCATACGCACCCTCAGCCACGACCGCGCGAACGACTCCCCCACCTTCTCACCGCGGTCCTTATAGCACGAAAGACCCCGATAAGATAGTCCTGAAAGCAGTCTACAAATTCAATGACCTCTTCCCGAACAAGCCAATCGCCAAACTCGAATCCGGTTCTGGTAATGTTACTGATGGCCTTATCCTAAAGATCATGACCGAAGGTCTCTTCATCGATGATGATGTCCGCGGCGTTGGCCAGCGCGAATGGGACATTAAGGCCTGGACCATGAAGCAAGTAGAGGTATGGTGTCCCGCTTTCCTTCTCGCTTTCCCTGCTGCTTTCGACACCACCGCCGCCGGTAAGGCGCGTCGTGAAGGCATGCTGCATTATCTTGCAGGCCAGCCCAAACCGGCAGGCTCAAACCCGGAGGATGCAGATGCAGTGGTAGAGAAGCTCATGAGAAGTTGTAAGGGCACCTGTCACGCTAACACGGCAATGCAGACAGGGGAACGACACAATGTTCATGTTGTCCGCGCGAGTGTCAGAGATGCGGGGAATACAAAGTATGTGTTTGTGCTTGAGAAGACAGAGGGATGGAAGGTTGCCGTTGGTCTTCAAAGGCTCAGGAAAGGGAGTCAAGTGCGTGCTTTAGCGGTGAATGGTCTCGCTCAAGGTGAGATGACGAGGATTCTGACGCCTTTGGGATTCTAAAGGTAGGGGATGATGATGTTGACGTTGATGTTTATGAGAGAGGGACTTGCTTGTCGACTTGTTGTGCGGAATGTGTTTGCGGAATGTATTGGGCATATGCGTGCATGCATCAGCGAGGGAGTTTCCTTATTTTCTGTTTCTCATCTTTTCTTCATTTGCACATCTAGATGTCTCATACCCTCTTGCCCTATTATTCCAGTCTTTTATTTTCCGTTTGTTTTTGGATAGGCATAGGGCAACGAGGGAGTATACATAGCTTGTACAGTGCCCACTCGTGGATGTAGATATGGACTATGAATCTGATGGGAATTATTTCTCCCCCTTTGCCGTATCTCCCGCACTGCGTTTTCACTGTTTCTTTCTAATACTTACCACTCCCTCATACCCCCATCAGCTCCCAAGAACCACCCACTCCTCCACGCCTCTCCACCCGCCGCTTTCCTCACAGCCTCCTCGTCCACCTCAATCCCCAACCCCACTCCTCCCCATCCCGCAGCATCCACATATCCATCCACAACGCTGAACGGTCCCCAACCCTCGTCCGCCTTTATATAACTCAAGACATCCGCCTCTCCCGCCTCGGTGTTATAGTGGATCCCGAACCCCATCTCCTGAATCACGTGGTTGGGCGTGCAGAGGGCTATTTGGAAGCAGGCAGCAAGAGCAATCGGGCCGAGCGGGCAGTGAGGAGCCAGTGCGATATCGAAGGTTTCGCACAAGGAGGCGAGTCGGTGCAGTTCGCTGAGGCCGCCGCAGTGGGATACGTCGGGTTGGAGAATGTCGATGGAGTTGTCTATGGGGAATTAGTCTACCGACGAGAAAAGGATGAGTGTGAGCGCAAGGAGAAGGGATAGGGCGTCAGGGTATGAGGACACGAAATAAGGGGACCTGTATCGTATTGGGACTTGTTACAGGAAGGGAAGCACCGCCTCTCTCCTTACCTTTCAAAAACCTCTTAACATCCCACCGCCCATACGTCCTCTCCCCCAACGCAATCGGCACGCTGCTCAGCTCGGAAATCTGCTTGATCCCCTCGGGGTTTTCACTCAGCAACGGCTCCTCTACGAACAACACCCCCTCGTCCTCCAGCATCTTGACCAACCGCTTCGCCATCGGCCGATGCAGCCGCCCGTGAAAATCAACCGCGACGTCCATCCCCAACCCCCTGACCGTCCGCACCCTCTCCACCGCGCCCGCCAACACGGAAGGCGAGTCCAGCCATCCGACGTCCTCGGTCGCGTTCATCTTGACGGCGCGGAAGCCCTGCGCGCGCCGGGTTCGGGCGGCGGCGGAGACGGAGGCCGGCCGGTCGCCGCCGATCCAGGCGTAGACGCGCACCTTTTTGCGGACTTGGCCGCCGAGGAGGTGGTGGATGGGCGTGTTGAGCGTGCGGGCTTTGAGGTCCCAGAGGGCAATGTCGAGGCCGGAGAGGGCGGACATGAGGACGGGGCCGCCTCGGTAGAAGCCTGGGTGGTGTTAGTGTTGTTGGGATCTTGTGGTATGGGGTGGGTTATGGATGGTGGTTAACCCCCTCGATATCCCGTCTGCCATATATGCTCTATATCGTTGGCTTCGTAACCTATGAATTTCTTCGCGAAGGCGTCGAGACAGCCCTCCACGGCTTCACTGTGGCCTTCTAATGTCGCTTCTCCCCACCCGTATTGCCCGGTTTCATCTGTTATCTTGACGAAGAGCCAGCGAGGGGGGACGCGGAAATATTCTAAGGTTTTGATTTTAGGCATTTTGGGACTTTTGTGTGTGCGATGGTTTTGACTTTACTGTTTGGATTGGATGTTTTGCAAAACTTTTTTTTTTACCTTGTTTGGGGATTGTTAAGGATGATGTCGTTGCTATGGACGATCTCGGACTGAATTTCGACGAACATGATACCGATGTGACGACTTTCTATTCTACCTTCCTATAACAAGCATCCAGGAGAACTGATTCGATCTCTGTCAGAAGGAAGTACCTTGCTATACTCTTTCCTTTTAGGTTCAGGTGAGGTGATCTCCGCTTGACAGTTGAGTTACCTACCTTCTTTTACTTTTTCAGGGTCGTTATTCCCACTACCTCAGTAACTCAACCTGGACATGGATAGATCATCAAGATCATCAATTCTATCCATCCTTTCGTTTCAAAGATGATGTTTTTCAGTATTAGAAAAGCAATCCTTACCTTATTCTTACAACGTCTCACAACATGATGGTCCACGATGGCATCACAAGCGGTTCTCAAGCGCAAGACGCGCTTTGTATGCATATCGGATACGCATAACCAAAGACCTAAGCTTCCAAAGGGTGATGTATTCATCCATGCGGGGGATCTGTCAAACCAAGGGAGTTTGTCCGAGTTGAGGAAGACGGTTGAGTGGATTGAAGGGAGTGATTTCGACAAGAAAATCGTCATTGCTGGTACGCCGTCCCTTTCATTCGGAGTAAAAGGAGCGGGTTTGTCTCTGTGTAACCTTCATACTATTGCCCTACCTTAAAGGTCATCCAACCATACCAACCAACGCATTGATGAGCATGTTGCCGCGTATATGAATTGCTAACTGCATCGATTGTTATAGGAAACCACGATATAACTCTCGATGCGGCGTTCTACAAAGAACATGGCGCATACTTCCATAACCAGCACCCCCAAGATCCTGCCGAATGTCTGAAACTCTTTACCGAATCCTCCTCCATAACCTACCTCAATCATGAATCTACAACTGTCCGATTGACGTCCGCGGATGGTCCGCACACTGAGTTCAAAGTGTTTGGAAGTCCATACTCCCCAAAATGCGGCTCATGGGCGTTCCAGTATGACTCTGCAGACGCGCCCAAGATTTGGGCCGCCATACCTCTGGATAGTGATGTTGTCATCACTCATACTCCACCTAAGGGACATTGCGATTGGACCACGAATACACGCGGTCCCAAGGAAGGCTGTGAAATGCTGCGAAGGGCGTTGTGGCGAGTGAGACCCAGCCTTGCCATCTGTGGACATGTTCATGGAGCCCGAGGCGTAGAGAGAGTTCGGTGGAAGCTAGATATGCCACGCGTAAAGTTCATGGAAGGAAAGGCTGAATTCTGGACGGACCCAGGAGCGGGGAATCAGAAACAGTCACTGGTCAATTTGACTGCCAAAGGTGGCAACCCACTTGATAATAATGGTCTTTGCAAATCTTCCGGAAAAGCAAACAATGTCACTTTTCTACCTGGGGATGGAGCATCATCCGAAGATACTGACTTCTCGCAACTGGAGACGCATGATGTTGAAGCGCTCATCGGAAGGATGGGACGTAGGGAGACGTGTATCGTCAATGCTGCGATCATGGCACCCCGTCAAGATGTGCAAGTGAGGTTCAACAAACCCATAGTGATCGATATTGATCTACCCGTCTGGGTTTGATAGAAACAACGGTTACCTCAATGAGATCAATATCTGTTTCAAGAAGTCTCTTCAAAGCACGATGATTTCACAGCAATCAGTACGGTCCCGTCATATTTGCCCAGTTTCTATGATATGACCGTTGACAATCGATTGATGCGTTTGGTTGCGGCGGTTCTATGCTTTTACAATCCTGACACTCTACGTCCAAGCAATCATACTTGTACACGTACGGCTGAGGGAGGGGTTGAGAGTTGAGAGGCATTCCCCACGTGGAGACGGAGAGGGTTTGGATCGTTCGATAATCGGTGCCTGAGTGGTTATCGATTGGCAGAAGGCGCTTTTGCCCGTGTCGTCCCTGTCTCTTGAGTCTCTGATGCTCAGAAAATGCCCCGCAAATGCCAAGTTCATCCGCAGTCCCACCCTTCGCAAAGGAAAATGATGCTCGACCCTATCCAGCTTGCAACGAATAAACACGGATGCTAAGCCACGGATGGATCGGAAGAGCATCTAATACATGTTTCGCCTCGTGGATTTTGGGCAGTTTCTTAAGGCGATCAGTAAAGAGCTGCTTACTGTAACAGCGATCTACGTTCTGCCATCGATTGAAGGTGTACGGAAGTATTCCATCAAGCCCCCAAGGCATCATCCTCCCGAAGGAGAAAGGCAAACAGGTCGGCATGGACGCTTTTGTGAGTCCTTTGGTCTAAAGATTTTCGCCTTTTCGTTGTAAGCGCTGGATGTATGGTGATTCACTCTAGTGTCCAATCGTATCTTTAGATATGGGGTTTAAGTAATGCTGTACGACTTGTCCTCTGACCATATGGGTCCGACCTATCTTTTTTTTTTTGAAATGCGGGATGTAGCAGATTTGGGATAGTCGATGGGAGGAAATTGTCAGATGTTCAGTCCCCATGTTTCTTGTCTTTCGCCAAGTTCAGGTTTTGATTGGTCTTATGTTTCTAACCGCTGGTATGCAGGTGATGGGGGTTCAATAATAACGGAGTGAGGTGATATATTCTGCACAACGTCCCCTTTCTCTGGGTCACCATGACCATCGCCTGTCCGCGGCCATCGAACACTTCAGACCGGACTGAAGAGATAGCGATGAACTTTGCACGGTAGACGCCCGTTCTCAGGACGATCTCAAGGAGGGTTTGTAACTCTTCTCGGATGGAGTGGTTGAAAGTTTAAAGCAGAATTAGTTGCGAACTTTGCTTAAGGGTATCGGCTTATAGGTCGATTATGCTGGCAGCGTGGGATCCAAGACAGTTGGTCTCATGCAATGAATTTTGACACGAACGATGAGACTTCCATCTCGTTCCGTGGTGGGTTAAAGTGACGAATGTGGGACGATGTAGATTTGTTGCCCTCATGAGAAAATGCACGATAGATTGCCCCATCGCCAGCCCCTTTCGGGCGAAAGATCCTGAATTGCGTATTGAACGTTAACCACGCTCGCCTTGTCTCTGCCTGAAGAATTCGTTGGAGCCGTGAAGACCTGAAAGACGCCTTCCGCTGAAGTCCTAAGGAATAGAGGATACCTGAATCCTACATTGCATACGAAGGGCGGTAGTAGTCCTGCTCGTAGCATTAACTACTTCTCTTACGGATATCGTCTTTATCCACCTGAAAGCCAGCAGGTTCGGGATCTACCTATTCAGCTAAATCCATAGTCACCCACCTATTATTATCCACAGCGGCACCAAGAGGTGACATGCACCCTAGGGACCGCTTCTATATTTTCTGAATCTGACTGTTTGTCACAGCCCTGTGCAGTGTGCAAGCCCAAGTGCAAGGAACACACAACCTCGCAGGCTGCGTTCCCTGTGTCACTGGGGACACATCTGGAACTTTTGATATATGAGAAGCCTGACTCCTGAGTTTCTCGCAGCAGTTGGAAAGAGATCCAGAAATTCCAGATTGAAAAGTGAAACGCTTCACGCAGGAGGAAGGGAGAATCAGATCTGAATCGCAGGATCAAGTCATTCTCCATCTCACACCAATGCTGTTTAGCCACCACACGAGCCTCTGACGCACTCACACCGCTACGACGCATGTTAGTGAAGCAGTAAAAGCAGTAAAAGCAGTAAAAGCAGTCAAGCAGTCAAGCAGTCAAGCCGTCAAGCAGTAAAGCAGTAAAGAAGCACCAAACCTCTTCAAGCAGAACACCACAGCAACCAAGTTATTGCCCAGCTACTGGTTGAGAATAAACAACGCAGCATCACCTGGACTTACTGCACCCAGTGGAACTGGACACTCCGAAATTCTAGAGTCGTCGCCAGTTACTCACGAGCTTCGACTCAGCCTCTCTCCCACTGCTACTACATCTCCCTTCAGTAACATCCTCCGAGCGGTTACGAATACAAACCTTTACCGTATAGAAAACGTTTTGTAATTCTTCTTCCACTGATTCGCATTCGATTCTTCTTTTGAAATCCAGAAGAGCTTACGAAGTGCAACTCGTTTTGCGAATATTATTATTGCACAGCCCAACAAAGACCCGAAGACTTTTGGCTTCTACCATCTTCCGTACCTTACCAGGACGTGCTGGCAGGAACCAACAACAACAAGCGAAAAGTCCGCATCGGTCGGCGGTCGGAGACAAGCGTAACAAGCGAAAAGAATCAGGCGCATCAACCCACCGTGCCCACTTAATCAGCAACAAGTCAAGCAACAAAGGTCCCCAAACAAGCGGCCGTCATCCCCCCCGTATCTTCCCGTCATCGCTTACAGTTAGAAGGTCTCTCCGTTCGAACTTCCACCCCCCCTTCGCTCCAAACCCATAGGTTATCCTACAAACCCATTACAGATATTCATCGAATCGCCACAAATCCAAATACAGACGCTGGGCCGTCTTTTCAATACCATTATTCAACTTACTTTGGGGCTTGGTTCAATACAGTCGTCACCCACCTCCAACACCGTTGTCGACAACATTCATTCTTAAACCATCGCCACTGCCAGCAACCTCTCTTCATGCCCATCTTTCTCAACTGATCGATAGATCCTTCGTCCATCTTTCCTATCACTCATAATCTCACCACTCAATCATCCAGAACATGGACGAGTTACCTCCTTGTCCGTACACGGCTTTAGGTATTCCCAAAGACGCTACTTTAGGCAGCATCAAAAGCGCGTATCGAAAACTCGTCCTCACATGCCATCCGGACAAAGTCAAAGACGAGTCTCTGAAGGAGCAAAAGGCTGCCGAGTTCCACAAGATTCAATCCGCTTATGATCTCATCGGGGAGCAGGAGGGCAAGGAGAAGTACGATGCTCTTCTGAAGTTGACCGAGTTAAGGAAGGCGAAAGAGGCGTTGGAGAAGGAGAAACAAAGGAGCGCACCGACCGTCGAAGTGAGGACTGCTGGGTACGAATTTCGCAGCTCACCACCTCAATCTAGTGCCGCCTTCACGTCTCGTGGACCTGCTAGGTTTGAAGAGCGGAGACCTCGTGGTTCCTACGACGACTACGATGAGCAACGGAACTCGTCTCGTAAATTTGAAGGGTATGAGAGAAGATCACCTCCGATGAAGACATCCCGTGAACCTGAACGCGTCAAAGTCACAAGTAGAGATAGTGAGAGGTCGAGTAGGAGGGAGCGCGACCGTGTCCGAGACCGTGAAGAGAAGAGGGAACGACGAGGTAAATATGCCTCTTACGGGTCCGATGATGAATCGGATAGGCCCCGTTACGACCGTTACGAGGACGATATCCGGAGGCGCAGTGATGAAGACATCTATCGCAAGAAATATTCCGAGCAAGATCGTGAAGAGGCTGAGGCTCGACGTTATACTGAAGGGTCAAGAAAGCAGGGGAGTTCCCGAGAAACTGAACATTCCGACTGGGCCCAACAGTTTCGCGAAGCGCAGTATTACCAAGAACAAAGTAGGCAGGGTCAAAATGAAATCCGTCCTCAACCCATTCGGATCTCCTCAAGCCGACAAGGCGAGGTCGAGTACAGACGCTCGAACGATCGACCAGAAGCAGTTCGTCGCTCTTCCGCCAGGCCAAGAGAACGAACGCATGAGTCAAGTAGACGACGTTCTTCGGATCGTGAGCATGGTAGAGAACGTCGACCTTCACTACCTGAAATAGTCGAGGAGAGGCGGCCTCCCACCTTACAAAGCCACACATCATCACCCCCTGTCATGAGAAATGTTCGCCTTTCACCTCAACAACGCTCTCATACCTTTGCGGAATACGAACGTGTCGAGGTTCCTAAACATCCCACAATCCGTCGCGCCGAGACGATGCCAACTCAACACACAATTCCTTCTGCCGTACCTTCCTCTTCTTCTCGCCGCAGAGATGCAGTACCAGCCAACTCATCCAGACTCCGCAACTCGGAAAGCGTACATGACTCCGGATACGCGAGCCCTTCCGAAGGTGTCACCAGAAAATATTACTACGGCACTGAGAATAAGATTGCTGGTGGAGTTCCTCTTGAGGATTATACCAATGGACATCGTGTCATCACTCGCGAACCTTCAGGCTCAAGCAAGAACGTTCGCACGCATAGTCCATCTCCTATTCGCGAACGAGATCGAGAACGCGAAAGGGACCGACCTAGCTCATCTCGCCCTCACACAACAACTGCTGCTCCTCGTTACGCCGAACCTACTCGTTCCAATAGCTATGCTGCTTATGACGATAGACCTCAAGATCCTCGTCGCCCGACCGTCACTCATGTGAGACCCCCACCTCCTCAGCGAGAGAATACCGCGATGTACTATGGAGAAATCCCCAAAGAAAGGTATCCACCTGAGAAAGTGAGCTTCGGCAAGCGTTACGGATATGGAGATATCAAATTCTCCGGCCGCGAATCGGAAAGTAGGCGCCGTGAAGCTGAATCAGGCTTCTCAAGACCCACAATACCGAGGAGCGCTACCCATGTCTACTAGCCTTATGGCATGTAGTTCTGTATTTGTACAACTTTCTCTCTTTCAATGGACATACCATAAGCTAAATTTTCCTTTTCTCCCATCCCCCCTTGGTTGTGATGGTTTCATGCTCCTATACATTTCCTAATTCTCGTCACATACATATTGCTGCTGGTGTCCTGTGCGTCTCTTTCCAATCCAACAAGTAAATAAATCATCCTCTTCCCTTTAGGTCTCTTGGCGCTCGGTGCGGTTGTCTCATACTTTCGGCTCCTGGCCATAAAGTACAAAATAAACTCATTTCAACATATTTTGGCCGCAAGGTCTCAGTAAAGGGAAAGGTACTACGGTGTCTACGAAATGAAATGTTATGGATGGAGGCATGGATACTTTCAGTACTGTGTTCTCGAGAGGTTATCGATATTCTTTTCTTATTGGTTATTGCGAATATTCCCCTTCTTTGGTATTTCGATTCGGTTTGGGTGTTTTAAAGATTTTTTTACAAAATAAAAA